>JAJPUD010021251.1:0-23346 GCA_023553655.1 Myrmecobius fasciatus | reverse complement strand
AAAAAAAAAAGAGTTCTTAACTCCTTGCATTTTTAGTAATGAAGCAAATCCTATTTTATATAATATTATTTTTGTGAAAGTGGGGAAAGATGCTCTGTCAAGGGAACTAGAAATAACCAGACAATGCTAAGAAGGCTATATTTTAGTATCTAATCTCTTTATCTTGCCATTTCTCCTTTTTTACTCATAACTTTTGTAACCATTAAGTTTTTTAAAGTTTTTAAAAAAGGGAAAAGCTGCATAATTTCTTCTTTTCAAAATTTCTTTATTTTTACCAACAGTTCTCAGATCTCCACCACTGCCCCTCCCAAAATGAACAATTTTAAAAAAGAACTCTTAGAGCAAATATGCGTAGTCCAGCAAAACTAATTTCTGCATTAGATGTGTCTTTAAATATCTGATCCATTCTGCATTTTAGTGCAATATTTATTCTTTATCAAAATCTTGAGGCAAAAAAAAGGAAATATTTTGGTTGGTTTTTATTTTTTTTACTAATGTTTCCTCCCACTAGTGTTCTGTGAGAGGTATAATTAAGGTCCAACAGGCAGTCCTTGGTTGGTCAAAAGAAGGTTGAAAAGATTAACCAGGACTCTTTTTGTCTCAAAACACTGAGGGGGGTGGGGGAGTAGGAAGTGGGAAATCCAAACTGAGTGAACAAAACCTAGGTGTGTCATGAAGTAAATCCAGTGTTGATAAAAGTAGTGATTTGTTAGGAGGAAGAGTTGCTGTTGGGGAGTTTCTTCTCTTTGCTTTTAACTGTCTCTCTTCCCTGCTTTCTAGCACAGTGGGAGCTTGGGTACCAGCACAGGGAGGGGTAAAAACAATAAATGTTCTTCTGTAATTACCAGCCAGGGACTCTAGCTTCATGAATGAGAAGAGACACTATGTTTATCATCTTTAATTTCTAGAAGTACGTAACTTGACCTTTCCATGAGGAAGAGGAAAACTGTTATTGGGGAAAACAATAATGAGACAAGATATTAGCTTTATTATTTTTCAGACTTTTCTGATCCCCAATATTCAGATGAAATTTCTTGACCACAGACAAAGGAGAAGATTGAAAATATCACATAATGAATAATTAAAACTAGGTTACTAAATAATTATGTATAATCACTAAAGTGCACTTATGGGTTTGTTTGTTTTTTTTAAATCATACAATGTAAAATTCACAGAAATTATTTCCTATATTCACATAAACCTCATACCCTTTTATAGAGATTCTCAAAAAACATGGAATGGTCCCTAACCTCAAGGATCTTGCATTCTAATGGGAAGACGATAGTTTATATAAATCAGAACTTATGAAATAACTATATAATTACAGAAGATTGCCCTGGCATGGCAGAAGCAGGTAGGGGGTATGAATTCTGTTAATATAGAACAGAAATAGAAAAGTGCTTCCCCAGATTACATTTATGTAGTAGTTATAAAAGCTTATAGATTTTCCCTTTCCCCCCACATATACACACACATTTTTTTTGGAAGGGTGTGGAACTGATTTCAAAGGTATTGGGAAAGCCCTGATTTGTAAACTCCAACTGATGAAGATAAATCACTACTCTGTAATATATATTTTTAGAGAGTTGCCTGAGGCCCTAACAGTTTTAAGTGGCTTCCACAAGGTCATACAATCTATAAGTATTAACCATTCAACAAGTATTTATTATGCGCTTGCTATGTGCTAGACTGTGTTCCATTTCCTGGGGATACAAGTGCAAAGAATGAAACAATCCCTACTTCTAATGAGCTTTTTTTTTTCCTAATGGAGGAAACACACACACAGTGTACACACAACATAGTACACATACATATGTGTCATATACCTTTCATGTATATGGCACATATACATGGTATATGGCACATCATACACATACACACATATATGGCGTATATAGATACTCATATGTATTGAGTACATTTCCTCTTTAGAGGCTGAATGAAGGATGGATTGAGGTAAGGAGAAACTTGAAGGTGGAGTTCCCATCAGCTATTGCAGTAATCCTCCTGGTGGGAGGGAAGACACTAGCCCCGGGGGATAATGACCAAAGGTTTTATGCCAAAGATGGTACCTGAACTGTATCTTAAGGGAAGATAGGAACTCATGATGGGGAGGTAAAGGGAATACATTTTAAGCTTGGAGGAGTTACTTGTACAAAAGTACTGAGAGAAAAGATTGGATGTTTTGCATGAAGACTGCAGAGGTCAATTTGGTTTGATTACAGAGTGTGGGAAAGGGAATAATGTTTAGGGATGATAGAAATGTAGGTTGAAACCAGGTTGTGAAAGGCTTTCAAAGCTAAATATCTTATCTTACAAAGCTCATATTTTATCCAAAAGGCAAGAGGGAACTCCTGGAGTTGACTAAGTAGAGCAATCACTTAGTCTTAAGTGCAGACATGACCAGGTTTTCTTTATGCCTCTATACTTTCATATACAAAAAGTGTTACAAATCAATAAGTGAAGGACATATGAAATACTCTCGTTTCCTATTTTTAAGAACACAGAAAAAAAGGTGCAATTGCAAAGAGTAACTTTTTTCAATGATTTAACCCTGTTGGTAACCATATACTATTAATCTAAAAGACTGCAGTCTTATAGGTTGTCAATGGATTATTTACTTTGTACAGTATTGATTAAGATTTCTATCCAGCAGGATTGTAGACTGCCAACAATAAAGCTGATCTAGGAATAAAGTATTGGCAGGGGATAGAGGAAGATGTTTATTTTATGTATCTGTGTCTGACTACAGGAACACAACACATTGCTTCCTTATTCTCTTTCCCAAGCAAAATGGTATGGGTTAAAAAGCTGCTTAACATCTAATATGATAAAGGACATAATTCATACTTGTCACTATTTATTTTCTGGGACCAAGTTTTGTCATTAACAGTATTAAGTATTCAGATGAATACTTAATTTTTTGCTATTGTTTTTGCCATTTATGTTACTGTAGTCATATTTCTTGTTTTCCTTATTCTGCTTAAATAATTCTTCATAAGTTCAAATGTCTTCCCATGTTTCTCTCAATTCTTATTCATCATTCTGTAAAGTATCGGAATATCTCTTTATATTTAGGCCCCACAGATTGGCAAGGGATTTTTATGACTGATCTTTGGAAGAGCCCTTCTTAACTGGGCATGCAATTGTTAATCATTTTTTAATCTCACTTCATAAATGAAAAACAGCACCCCAAAGGTTTTACGTTATAGTTGGTAAAGTTCTATCTAGATGAATCCAGCCTAGAGAGGAATGAAGATGTGATTGACTTCTGTCTTGTCTCTTCCTTAAATTAGATATTCTGAGAGGAACTAGTAAATTAGGAGGTGAGGCAACAGGAGTAGAGGATAATTAATTCCAGTGTAAGTATTCTAGAGGGGGCAACTGGATGGTGCCCTGGAGTCAGGAAGACCTGGGAAAATTACCTAATCTCAAGTGTCTACCCAAATAGAAATATAGTAGAAATGTAGGTTGAAACCAGGTTGTGTAAGACTTTCACAATAAAATATTTTATTTCATAAAGCTTATTATATCCAAAAGGTAACAGGGAACTCTTGAAGTTGACCAAGTAGAGGAATGACTTGATCTTAAGTGCAGATCTACCATGTTTTTTTAATGCTTCTATACCTTTATGCACAAACCATGTTATGTCTGAAGGGTTAGTGAATTTCCAAGATGAAGAGATTTCTGTGGAATGGTAGACAAAATCCTGTGAAGAGTTAGCAGGGAAGGAAGACAGAAATAGAGCCAAGATTACAGAGCAAAGGCAGGGATTTGCCTGAGCTCTCTTAGAGATCCCTGTAAATACCTATAAATAATGAATCTAACCAAAATCTAGAGCAGTAGAACCCAAAATTAAAAGACAAAAAGACAGACTAAAACAATTTTCAGCCCAAGACAACTTAGGAGGTTGGCAGGAAAGATTTATTACGCTAGGGTAAGAGTAGAGTCTGGTGCAGGTTACCAGCAGAGACCTGGCCCCAGCAAACCAGGAAAAGATCTCGAGGTGACTGAATCTGCAGTTGTAGTAGCTGCTACTGGTACTCTCAACCCACAGACTCCAAGGGCTATGTTCAGTGAGTCAGAAGATTTACAGGGGCAGAACTCTGTTGCATTGTCTCTACTTGGATCTGGATCTCAATCTTGGGTCTTAGTCCCAGTGTGAAAAGGAGCACTAAAATAGTGGAGTTTGTGACTGCAGGGAAACTGGTTTGAAAAGAGTGCTTGTGGTGACTCATGAACCAGTGCCCAGTATGGAAGAGTAGTAAACTTACCTCTTCCTGGATCATACAACCTTAGAAGACCCAAAAACTTACTGGTCCCCAGAATTAGCCCTGAAAACAACTGTACAAAAAACCTGAAGCTTGAGACAGTAATCCATCCAATGGGGAAACAGAGCCCCACTTTAGCATAGAATTAAAAGTCAAGAAATAGACTGGAGAATGCACAAACAACAGGAAAAAAAATTCTTGACCATAGAAAGTTACTATGGTGACAAGGAAGATCAAAATATACACTCAGGAGAAGGCAACAAAGTCAAAGCTCCTGCATCATCAAAGAAAAATATGAATTGATCTCAGGCCATGGAAGAGTAAAAAAAGGATTTTTTAAATCAAATAAGAAAGAGGGAAAACTGGGAAGAAAAGTGAGAGGGATAGAAGAAAATCATGAATAAAGAATCGTAAAGAAGACACAAAAAAAAAATACTGAAGAATCAGCAGGGGAATCTAGAGAGACTACTATTTCTGTCCATGGTACCATCATAGTCTCGGGTTTTCTTATAAATAAATAAATAAATTTCATATATGTACATATGTTTGTATATGTACATATATACATATAAATTATATATGTGTGTGTTTATATAATTATATGTGTGTATCTATATAAATGTAGTTTCTACATTGTCTTTATTCTTTTTTTTTTTTTTTCTTTTTGCTGAGGCAATTGGGGTTAAGTGACTTGCCCAGGGTCACACAGCTAGGAAGTGTCTGACACTAGATTTGAACTCAGGTCCTCCTGACTTCAGGGCTGGTGCTCTAACCACTGCGCCACCTAGCTGCCCCCATTGTCTTTATTCTTTAATGCATACCTTTCTTCACCTTGTCACAGAAAGTCATCTTTTTTGACAAAGATAAACTAACCAAGCTATTGAATATCTGGCAATATATGCTGTGTTCCAACCCCATTATAACTCCTTATCTCTGCTGCAGAGTAAAAGAAGATGCTTTCAATTATCTCTTCTTTGGAGTCAAGCCTGGTCATTATTATTTTATAGGGAAGAAATAAAGTGAATTGAAGGCAAGAAGCATTTACATAAGACTTACTATGTGCCAGCCACTATGCTATATCTTACAGATATTATCTCATGCGATCTTCACAAAGGTGATATTATTAACCCCATTTTCAGTTGATGAAACTGAGACAAAGAAGTTGTGTCTTAGCCAAGATCATCCATCCAGTGCATATTTGAGGCTACGTTTGAACTCATATCTTCTTGACTCCAAGCTCAGAGTTCTATCCACTTGGCCACCTAGCTGCCTAATAATATCCAATTTGATTGTTTTATTGTTCTTGTTTTTTATTTACATTGTAATTTTCTGTATATTCATTTCCTGCTTTTACTTACTTAGAATCAGCTCATATTGTTTTCCCACTCTTTTCTGTTTGCTTCATAATTATTATTATTTATGGTGCAATAATCATCTTTTATATTCATGAAATTCAACTTCAAACATTGATGGACATCTGCTTTGTTTCCCATTCTTTTCTATTACAAAAAGTACTGCAATAAATATTTTGGTATATATGAAGCCTTTATTTTTGTTCTCAACTACCTTACGTTATATGCTGAGCAATGACATCTCTGTGTCAAAGGGTATAGATTTATTTTTTCATTTTCCTTGGGCAATTATAAATAGCCTTCTGGAATGGTTAGGCCAATTCATAGTTTCAACAATAGAACATTAAGGTGCCTTTTATTTGACAACACTTACAACATTTTCCAAACTTTTCTCTTCTTTGCCAAGTGGCTAGGCATAAAACGAAACTTTAGGAATATTTGGATTTGTAGTCCTCTTACTATTAATCATTTGGTATATTTTTTATTAATAGTTTTCAATTCTTTATTTGAGAACTGTATTGAGTAATGTCCTTTGAACACTTCTTTATTTGTGAAAGACATATGACTTTATAGATTTCTATTAGTTCTAATATTTTATTAGATATATTAATATCTTGGATATCAGACCCATATTAGAAATGTTTTATTCAGTCAACAATGAATTAGAATATCTTGACTCCAGTATGTCAGCCACCATGCCAGAAAATACAAATGCAAGTAACTAAGTAATCACTACTTTCAATGACCTTATATTCTCATCGCAGGAAGCTTAAGTAAATGTAGAAGTAGATATAGAGCAAAAATAATGTGAGTAAATATAAGAGGTACAGGTAGTTTGGGAGGGCAGATAATAGGGGTTGAGGGGAGAAGAACAAGGAGAGACTTTATAAAGTAGGTAATGCTTGAGATGTGTCTTAGACAAAAACAGGGACTGGATAACAAGGGAATGCATTGGATACATGGGAGATCACCAGTACAGAGGACAGATATAATAGATGAAGCTCATAGATGAAGTATAGAGAGAAGACCAGGTTGGATGAATAATACCCAATGAGGCTTTTCTTTCTTTCTTTTTAAATGTTTCTATTGATGTCTCTTTTTTAACATCATTATAGTTTCCCCTAGTATCCTTCACCCTATTTTCCCCAGGGCCATTTCATATAACCAATGATATTTTCCTTTAAAATTTTTTTTTTTACAAAAAGAAAAAGAAGGGGAAAGAAATTAGCACAACCAATTAGTGAAAAAAAATTCAGAAAATACATAGAAAGTATAATACCTGTGCATATTTCACATCTACAAAGAGTGGGTTGGGCATATCCTTTCCTATTTTTTCTTTCTGGTCATTCTTTATTAAGTCTGCATTATTCCCTCTTGATTTTTTTGTGTGTGGTGGTTCTTTCCATTTACATCATTGTAGTCATTGTGTATATTATTTTCTTGGCTCAGCTTATTTTTAATCTACATCAGTTCATGTGGATCTTTCTAAACTTGTCCTTGGCTTTTCAGTGGATGTGCCAGGAGAGCTCTACAAATATTCAATTAGAAAGAACTTGAGCATTTTCTAAACCAAAACTTCTCAAAGTATTGTTTGCAGTCCCATATGGGGGTCACACAACTGGATGTGAGGGGCATGATATTATGATTTATTTTTGGTAAATGTTTGATTTGTATACCTGTCATACAAAAATTTCTTGCACAAAAAGGGGTCATAAGTGGAAAAAGTTTAAGAAGTTCTGGTCTAAACTACTGAGTATTATATCTGCCACCCAACAAGTACCCTATCTGGATTCATAGGTATGGGATTCATAAGTGTGGCACTGATCCCAGGTTGACCCCAGGATTTTTGGTGATTATTAAACCATAGCAACTCTTAAAAATTATGAATCAAATAATGCAGGAGTTTTTTTCTCTTATAAGTAGGTGAAATATGCACACCAATAAAATCATAGACCCTTGAAGTATAATCATATGGAGAGGAGATAGTATTTTGATTTTGGTGATATGGTTGTACTTCTGTTTTGAAAATGGATAAAACTTTTAGTTTCCTTTTTTTTAAAAATGAAATTTTAAATGTAAAAGCACAGTATCTCTTATGTTTCCAGTTTTTATCATTTATGCCTTTTAGCATGTTTTTGTTTTGGGAGGCAGCATATATCCTGTATTTTTAAAGAAAAATCTGTTAACAAGGGGCAGTTAGGTGGCACAGTGGATAGAGTACTTGCCCTGGAGTAAAGAGGACCTGACTTCAAAACTGGCCTCCAATGTTTTATACTTACTAGATGTGTGACCTTAGACAAGTCACTTAACCCTGATTACCTTGCCAAAAAAATGTGTTTAGTTTATAATATATATAATATATAATATATAATATATAATATATAATATATGTATATATATGTAGGTATATAGACATATATACATGTACATGTATATTATTGCATACAGACATGTATATACACATACTTGCACATGCATGTATACATTAAGGAAACCTGTATGTATGTGTGCCTGTACATATATGTGTATGTATGTACACACACATACACAAGTTTTCTTAACACAAGTAGCATGTAAACTCCTTGTAGGAAGGGATTTTCTCACTTTAATTTTTATAACCTTAATGCCTAGTTGGCACGATGCCTGGCATTAGCAAGTTCAGCCACATAATCCCCATTCTCAAACTCATTCCAGTGTCTCCCTATTGCCTCCAGAATAAAATACAAAATCCTCCTTGATATTTAAAGCCTTTCATAACCTAGTCTACCAGGCTTCTTATGCCTTATACCACCAAGTGCTTCTGACTCTTTTACCAAGAAAATCCTCCACCTTCAGACTCTTGTCATTTTCCCTGACTTTTCTGTCATGCTTGAAGTGTTTTTTCTCATCTCTGCCTTCAAATTTCCCTGGCTTCCTTCAGATCCCAGCTAAACCTCCACCTTCTACCAGAGGCCATCCCTAGTCCCTTTTAATCTTAGTACCTTACCTCTGTTGATTTTTTCCTCACTTATTCTGTATGTATCTTATTTATGCATTTGTTTTGTGTTTGGTTATCATCTCCCCCATTATATTGTAAGCTTTTCAAGGTCAGGGACTATCTTTTGTCTTTCTTTGTATCTCTAGTGCTTAACCCAGCATGGCACATTTTAGGTACTTAATAAATGCTTATTGCCTGAGATAGGTGATTCATAAATATTTGCTTGATTTATTAGTGTTTGCATTTCTAGAGGTTATATGATGCTAAAAGGAGCACCAATGGAACGCATCCTTTAAAAATTCAAATTTCAAGGATTTAACAAAAATGGAGCAGCACTCTTGCTAAATGCAAGAATGTTAAATGTTAGATTTAAAGAAATTCCTTTAATCAGCTGCTGAGCATCTCCCCTGGGAAATGGAAGATTTGCATTCTTTTTCTCTCAGTCACTTGTAGATATACCTTGTTAGTTCACCTGAACTCACTGTCTCCCAGTGTTTTATGGGATATGATAAATTAGCTTCAAGTAAACGATTATCTGAATTAACTAACCAATAAGCATCAAATTTAAATGAACATAGACAGTCTTTTAGCTTACAAATTCATTGCATCCCCAATTTTAGTTTGCACATTGATGTTTGGAAATGTGGCAGATCTTCTCATAAAAATAATGCAATAGTTGATGGTTTGGCTCCTGGGAGAATATAGATAGTTATTACCTCACAATGTAGTTTGATTGGGAGCTCTTAGTCCAAAAATTAATCAGCCAACAAGCATTTATTAAATGCCCACTACATGTAAGACAGTGTGCTAGGCACTGGAAATAGGCAGATAAAAAATGGAAGTATTTGCTCTTAAACTAATGTTCTGCTGGGAAGACATGTGTGTGTGTGTGTGTGTGTGTGTGTGTGTGTGTGTGTGTGTGTGTGGAGGGGTGATTGTATAATCGAGAATCATTTATTAAACATTTACTATTTGCTCCAGGAGCTCACATTCTAATGGGAATGGTGTTCAGGACTGATAGGAGGTTTTAGCTGTATGGGTCCATGGCAAAATTCCAGGGTTCTAAAAATGGAGGAGAAAATCTTTCTTAGCATCATCTCCATTAACAAAATAATTCATTAACACAGCCAAAAACTTTGGTAGTAAAAACTATTTTCTGAGTCTTTAGAAGTTATGATTGCTGAGGATATAGAGGCTTTGAATGCAGTTGACAAGTCACATCTCTGCAAGGTCTGTTTTTCTGGTGTATGACCAGGATGGAATAGAGGTGATCTGGAAGCAAGAGCAATAGCCTGAAGAGACCCTGCTATTTTGGGGTTCTGATCTTACCTAGACTTTGATGGAAGTTGGTTGAAGTTCCTGCAATACCAGGTTCCAGCAGGCCTGATAGCTTGGGGATACTGCTGTTCCCCTGGCTGTTAGGTACAGAGTTTTGATGGACTTTATCCATCAGGCTCTAGGAACAGGTGATGGCAACAGTTTGATTCTCATGGACATATGTCACCTATCCCTACTTCAGCTTCAATTAGCATAGTAACATACACAAATAATATATACTTACATACATGTACATATATATTCATGCAAAATATATAAAAATAAACATGACAGTAAGCAATACACACTTACACACATGTATTTATGTATTCACACAAAATATATAAAAATAAACATAAGCTAGTTAGTAAGCAATAACATTTGCCATTTGGGAGCATCAGGAAAGATTTCGTTAAGAACATAATACATAATTTAAGGTTTTAAGGAATTAAGAAAGTCTATGAAGAAAGGAAGGATTCTGTTTCAAGCATAGAGACCACTAATTTAAAATTACAGTAAGAAAAGATAAAGTTAATTTGGAAAAAACAGAAAAGACCTATTTGGTTAGACCTTAAGGTGCAGGAAGAGAAGTAGTATGAAATAAGATTGGAACAGAGAGGCCATTTATAGGTGCTTACAGGCATTGGAAAGCAAATAGAAGAGTTTAGATTTGATCCTAGAGGTAATCAGAATGTATGGGGTGTTTAAGGTAGATTAGCACCTCTGGTGTGAGGGCTTGCTAAACCCTTTTCAGAGCTATTCATCCACCTTTGGTATCCATTTGGCAAGCTGTAACATAAGGTAGGCACCATACCACAATAAACTGTCTCAGCAGGTGGGCTAAACCAAGTAGAGGGTAACTGACAGGTGAGTTAGGGGGTGAATACCCCAACCACGTGGTACATGAGGACAGATTTGTGTTCCAGTGACTTCCAAGACACCAAGATCATCTACTGCATCCTGGACCATCACTACTCATCTTGAGTTTTCTCTTGTCATTGAACTTTGATGAGCCTGGAAAAGAAAGAGTGACAATTTTGTCCACTTTTGCCTCACTGAAATCCAGTTCATGAATGAGTCAAGATACTACCCTGCGATGTCTTTGGTTCTTTTTGAAAACAAAGTACAGACAACCAAAAGTCTTGAGTCAGGGAGACCCATGAGGAGCCATTACAATTATCCAGGTGAGACTTTGTGAGGACCTGTATTTGAAGGTGGGTTCAATGCAAGGCATATTGTGGAGAGAGAAACAGCAAGATTTAACAATTGATGGAGTATGTTGGGTAATGAAGATTAAGCCAGATGATGAATACTGGAGGCTTAAGAATATCTGGATTCAAATGCCATCAATAGCACTTACTAGCAGTAAGAATATACTTAACTTCTCTGAACTTAAGGCAAACTTTTTCCTTCACTCCCTCCTAATCCCAAATTTCTATATCATGGAAGGGAGTTCCTACACTAAGCAAACAATTTGTTTCCTTGAATGTCACTTTTAGAAAAGGCATTTCTTGATCCTTTAAAAACTCAATTACTTTGTCTCCAACAAAAAAGTTTAAAAAAAAAAGACTTCAGAAAAATAATATCCAATATGTTAGTACTGAATGATTATACTGCCCAATGATAGCAATACAACCAAGAGGGCCACAATTCTATTTTGCAAGTGGTTGACTATTTAGAGAACATCTGGAGAAGCAGAGAAAGTTGCTATATGTTAAAATGTTTATATGTATAAACAGATGTAAATTGAAGAAAAATGAATTCCCTAGACATCTAAGTAATTTAATCAGCATCCAAGAGGATTTTAATTCTTTAAAATTGGTCGATCTTTGCAACTATTAGAGGCATGAAACATTCACTGTTCACAAAAAAAGCTTTAATAAAATCCTATCTTCTTGACTGTATATAAAGTTGTCTTTTTTTCTTCCCCTCTAATCCCCAAATTATATATTAAGGTACAGAAAGCTTAGAGTTTTGTTACTTTGTGACAATTTCTCCTTAACCTTATCCTTCAGGCCTTCAATTTTGGTCATTGAACTTTCTCTTTGATGGGACTCTTAGCATTCTTTTACCCAATGGATACATCTTCTGTGTCCCCTAGAGTGGATGGCTAGGTTCCACAGTGAATAGAAAACTGGACTTGAATCAGAAAGGCTTATCATCATGATTTCAAATCTGACCTCAGACACTCGGTATGTGACCCTGAGCATGCCATTTAACCCTGTTTGCCTCAATTCCCTCATCTGTAAAAATAAACTGGAGAAGAAAATGGCAAATAACTGTAGTATCCTTGCTAAGAAAAGCCCTAAAAGAAGTCAGTTGAATTTGACACTTCTGAACCAATTAAAAAACAACAAAAATCACTTATATCAGAGGATCATAAGGGATCTTTTTTTGATATTGTAGTCCCAATTGGCAATCTAGTAAAGCCTATAGATTTCTCAGAATAGTATTTTTTTAATTCACAATTGAATCAAATGTTAAATTTTAAGTAGATATCAGTGAAAATAAAAATGTAAAATTTTCCCCATTTTTGTAAACCCGAAATACATCCAGTGACCCTAGGTTAAGACTCCACAACTACATATTTAGAAATTAATGCTTAAAGACACACAATTCATTCCCCATGATGCTTGGTGTAACACACTGCAAATTCACCTGTTCTAAAGTGCCTAATGCTCAGTAGTTTTCTGTTTCAGTACCAATGAACAGCAGAATGACTGGAAGGGATTCTTAGTGTTTTATGTCTCTCAATCTCGAAATCAGTGGCCTATATGCTATGGGATATTGACATTCCTGAGCAGCATAACCTGTTGCTCTTCTATCCTGACCAAGGTATAAGTGTGTCACAAAAATTAATAAGTGGGCTCCATAGGAAAAAAAGATATAAAGTGCTAATGTGATAGATCTGAATGATGTCAATAAAATACAGAGAAAGAAGTCTTTCGTAACTCAGGGCTTGAAATGTATAAGTAGACAGCTGGAAAATAAAAGGAGAAGCTTCAGTTAAGAGGGTCATTTTTTTTTTCTTTTTTTACAATCAAGATAAGTTTCTTACTAGCTTTAGTTTTTCCATGTCAGAGGTTAGTACATCCCAAGAAAAATATATTTATGATTATTTAGGTTAGTAGGCCAGAAATAATCTTCAACAAAGAAAGATAAAATGATGCTATACTGCCTTCCTAGCCTCTCAGCCTGTGGAGGTCAGGGTGCATCACTGTTAATTCAAACCCAATAGATCTAAAGCAAAAATCTTTATCTTCCCTCCTAAGAGAACTAACTGCCTTTTCAATTTTACCATTTCTACCAAAGGCACCATCAAAGGCATTTCTTTATTCATCTGTAAGCTTGGACTAGGTAGTGTCTAAGGTAGAACCAAGCCCTATATTTCTAATTGTATACTCAAGAGTTGAAACTTGGGAATAGAACTTGATTCTTTCCCCTTCTTTATCCCTTACATACAAGTTCAATGATTTTTCCTTGAAGACATTCATGGTCTTCATATTTTCATTTTTTTTCTTTTCATCTTTTCATTTCTAATGCTACTATCTTGTGCTGGTCTCTCTTCTCTAGGTTGCAGATAGATGTTTGGTCCAAGTAGAAAAACTGGACTTTGTAGCCAAGACTTTAGGTTTAAAATTTGGTTCTGGTTGTCTGTGTGGCCTTATCCAAGAACCTTCACTTCTCTAGATCATTACTTTCTGTTTTCTAACTTAACTTGTTTTTCAATGACCCAAAATGTATTTTCTCTCTCTCCTACTTCCACTCTTTTCTGCCATTGAAAAAAAAAACTTCTTAAGCATTAAGGACACCATTATAATTCCAATCACCTAAACTTTCTCCTATTCTCACAAACATAATGAATTGCCAAATGTTATTTCTTTCTACACCCCATATCTTGACTATATCCCCTTCTTTTTCCTCATGTAGTGACTACCCGACTTCAGACCCTCACCAGTTGTTCTTTAGACTAGTGGAATATTGGTCTGTTGACCCTTGCTCCAAGTTTCTCCCCATTCTAATCAAACTTCCACAGAGCTGCCAGAGTGATTTGCTCAAAGCACTTGACCATGGTAACTCTGCTCCTCATCCATTAAATTCCAGTGGCTCCCTATTGCTTGTAGGATTAAATATAAACCCTCTTAGTTTGGCCCTTCCTTTCTTTCTAGCTTTCTTAAACATTACTCCTCTCTTCACACACTATTGTGTAGCCATATCTTTCCTCTAGGAATGTTCCTCATTCCTAAAGTGTTCTCCCTGCTCAATTCTGCCTCTTGGAATCCCTGGCTTTCTTCAAAATTCAACTGAACTTCTACCTGTCTCCCTTAGAAGGTGTCCTAGCTGCTAACCTGTTGAAGTCATAAAAATAACTCTATTTATCAAATAATATGTTAAGATTACAAAATAACCTTGTTATAAATTAGCCTGTTAAAGTTATAAAATAACCTGGTTATTAAATAACCAGTTAAGTTTACAAAATAACCTTATTATTAAATAATCTGTTAGGGTTATATTTTTTATCTACTGTTCATTTATCTTGAATGTACCTTATTTATGCACATGTTATTCTCCTTCCCCATTAGAATGTAAGCTCCTTGAGGATGAGGATTTAAAAAAAACATTCCCAACATACCTAGCATAAGTGCCTAATAAATGTAGTGGGGATTTTCCCCCTGATGTGGATATGGGGAGACACATCTGCTGCTTTCATTATTTTAATCATTTTTAAAAGGTATTGGGAAGTGATGGATGATGTTATTTAATTTAGAATGGGTGAATAGTTTCCCTTCTTTTAAAAAAATTGCTTATGGAAGTTTCTACTGAGCATAAGGAAACATTTTTTCTTCATTACCCAATATTGTACAATGCTGGTTATAGTATTGCTGGTGCAATGGTGAATTTTTATAAGCCTACAGATATTATCCTAATGCCGGTGTTTGCTGCTTTCCCCAATTAGTCATGGTGTATTAAAGGAGCACAATCTTTTCTCATCTTTTGGCAGCTATTTCTGCTGAAATGCTCACATCCACATTAAAAGAATGGCAATTGCATACAGTCAGATCTGGAAATTGAGAATATGGAGGAAAGCTGGATAAATGACAGAGGCAGAAAGGCAACCCTTATATCAAACTATAATAGTTTTAAGAGCTTAAGATTTTAAAAAAAGCTTAAAATTTCCCTGATGGTTTGCCAGTCTTAGGCTTTCCTTAGCTTTGCAGAAGACTCTAGGCTATGAATAGAACCAAGGATCCACCCTACTACTTTTGGATAATCCTTTGGTCTATGGAATATGGATTTGAAAAAATATTAATGGATACAATAAAACTCTAGGTTTCTTATTTGGGTAATAGTCCACAATTGATATGCCACCTGTTGACAATATTGTATAGATGACCACTTAATTGATTGTTAATATAATAGTTCATAAGTGGCTTCTAAAATTGCAAAATGCTTTCAAATTACCTTGAGAAATGAAGTATTTAGAGGGGGTTGAAATCCATAAGATATGAAAAGACCACTCAGATTTTAAATGCCATCTTCTTGAGATTGACAATTACTTTGAACTATGTGTCATTTTCACTTAATGCTGTTTCCTGAGGTCTCTCTGGGCATTGAATTGTGTATCAAAAATCTTATTGTCTTGAAAATCCTTAGCTATGGTACCAATCTCTCTATCCGTGCAGTCTTAGAAGTGGAACAATTGAAATCAGCATTATCCCAGTGGAAGTAGAAGTTATTTGGGGGATTTTCCTTTATAATTGGCAGTGATTCAGACCTTGAATCATAGGCTTAAATTCCCAAAAGTCTCTAGTTGTCTATAACAGCAAATGTTTACATGGAAGGATATAGTTTACAAAAATCTCTCCTGAATGGAAGGGACCAAGCATTTATTAAGCCCCCTACTTCCCTGAAGAGTACTGTGCTAAATGCTTTACAAATATTGTCTCATTTGGTCCTCAGAACAGCCCTAGGGAATGGGGGGTGTGATATTATTATTATCCCAATTTTATAGTTAAGGAAATTGAGGCAGACAGGTTAAATGACTTGCTCAGGGTCACAAAACTACTGAGTACTGTATCTTAGATTAGTAGAACCCAGGCCTTTGGACTCCTAAATCCAAAGTATTTTCTGCTACCTCTTTTAATAAGAAAGAGAATTAGATATCCTATTGTATTTGGATTGACTCCCCCCCACCACCAAATTATATATTGTAGTTACAAAGAGAAGAGTAATAGTACAGTGGGTTAATAAACAAAGTTTATAGGTATATTCTATTTGTTCTTTTCAGTATGTGCTGTTAATTTACGACTAATTATAAATCAATGGTGTCTTGGATCTGCAAAATCCATTGTCATTGGTTTCTTTCATCCTTTTATCAAAATCAGCCTGTGAACTCATGGAGAATGCCTAGGTTCAAGTTTTGAATAACTAAGAAGAGGTACTTTATTTTCTGTAAAAATCTCTGGATTTCTCTTTCCCTCTGAATTGGATAGGCTCCTACCATTGTATATGTAGTACTCTGCTTTTTTCAGAGGTTAGGGTTTAGCATATGGCCTTTAGAGAGATAGCATTAATTGCATACACCAGTACTTTTAGTGTGTAATAGTTTAAATTTGCCAATAATTGAGTTGCTTCCTGATAGCCACACCCTGAAGTTTTTATAAATTGAATACTTTGAGGGGAAAATCAAATGGAATTAAATGAATCAGGAGTCAAAGCAGGAATTCCCTAGAAATATTTACCTTATTTGATTTATAGTTAAGGAATGTATTGGTACCTTTTCTTTTATCTCAGTTACTACAAATTCTCATTTTCTCACTTATAAGAATAACATTTCCCTTTTCATCTCAATAGTAAACCTGTGGGAGCCTGTGAAGTCAAGAGAATGAACATATTCTTTCTAGTAAATGCACAAACTCAAAAGTCAGAATATTAATTTTAATAAATTGTACCAGAATGCAAAAATCATTAAATTTGATTTGCAAAGGGATTTCCTGCCCAAGGTTGTTTTCAGCCTTATTATCAAGCTTACTTTATGAAATGCTTAGAATAGATTCTTCTATTTACCATGTGCTTGGCAAGCAATCTTTTTTTATTTCTTCTGAGGTGAAGAAAGTAGTATAGTTTGTCATTTCTTCAAGGAAAGTCATACTTTTTGCTTCAGATAGGAATTGGTGAAGGAAAAATAGCATTTCTTAACAACAGTGAGTTGAACATATCTAATTTGATAGGATAGTGGAAGGCTGAGAATGTTTTTCCTTTTTTAAAAAATATACTTTAACTTTAACCTTCATTTTTAAAATTTTGAATTCCATTTGTCTCCCTCTCTCTAGTCTTCCATCCATTGAGCAGGCAAACACTACATCTGTTACACATGTAAAGTCATGTAAGATGTACTTCCATATTAGCCATGTTGTATTCTCTTTGGAGATGGATAGCATTTTTCATGTGAGTCCCTGAGTCATGTCTTAGATCATTGTGTTAATCAGAGTAACTAAGGCATTCACAGTTGATCATTGTACAGTGCTGCTGTTACTATGTACAATGTTTTCCTAGTTCTGTTCACTGTTCATGAGTTCTTACAGGTCTTCCTTTATCGGACTTTCCTGATCATCATTTCTATATACCACATCATATTCATTTCCCAATTGATTGATATCCTCTCAACAATCAGTTTTTTTTGATATCACAAAAAGAGCTATTAGGAATGTATTTGTCCCTATAGATCCTTCCAAGTAGTGGTTTTGCTGGGTCAAAGAGTATGCACAGTTTTATAGTTCTTTGGGAATAGTTCCAGATTTTCCAGAATGGTTGGATCAATTCACAACTCTACCAGTAGTGCACTCAGTTTTATAGCCCTTTGGATATAGTTCCAGATTGTTCTCTAGAATGGTCGAATCAATTTACAACTCTACCAGTAGTGCATTAGTGTCCCTGCTTTTTCACAACTTCTCCAGCATTTGTCATTTTTCTTTTCTGTCATGTTAACCAGTCTGGTAGGTATGAAGTATGATTCCTCAAAGATGTTTTAATTTGCATTTCTCTAATCAGTAGTGATTTAGAGCATGTTTAATGTGTTGAAGCTTTGATTTCTTTTTCTGAAGATTATTTGCTGATATGGCTCTTATCTTTTATAAATTTGACTCACTTTCTTTCTTTCTTTTTTTTTTTTTTTTTGCTTTTTTTTTGCTGAGGCAATTGGGGTTAAGTGACTTGCCCAGGGTCACACAGCTAGGAAGTGTCTGAGACCAGATTTGAACTCAGGTCCTCCTGACTTCAGGGCTGGTGCTCTAACCACTGCGCCACCTAGCTGCCCCAAATTTGACTCACTTTCTTATGTATTTGAAAAATGAGGCCTTTATCAGAGAAACTTGCCATAAAATTTCACCCCATCCCAGTTTTAACTGCTTTCCTTCTAATTTTGGCTATGTTGGTTTTCATTGTGAAAAAAACTTTTTAACTTCATTTAATCAAAATTAAATATTTTACCTCCCATGATCCTGTCTATCTTTTGTTTGGTCATAATTTCTTCCTTTATCCATAGAGTTGACAAGCAAATTTTCCCATGCTTCCCTAATTTTTTGTGCTCTCACTATGTTTGTCATCCATTTTGGCATTATTTTGTTATGGAGAAGTTGTGTTGTACCTAGTTTCTGCTAAACTGCTTTCCAGCTTTCCCAGTAATTTTTGTCAAATGATGAATTCTGACCCCCAGAGTTTGAATCTTTGGGTTTATCATTGATCCCTATATAATTTGCTACTTTGTATTGTATACCTAATCCAACAATTTCATTTCTTAGTACCTAGTTGTTTTGATAACTGCTTTGTAATATAGTTTGAAAATTGTTATGTCTGCCTTTCTTCACATTTTAAAATTTGATTCCCTTGATATTCTTGACTTTTTGTTCTTCCAGATGAGTTTTTGTTGCTATTTTTCTAATTATAATTCTTTGGTAGTTTTATTAGTATGGTACCAAATACTAATTTCATTAGAATTGTCATTTATGATTATATTGGCTTGTTCTTTCCATGAGCAATTAATATTTCCCCAATTGTTTAGATCTGCCTATATTTGTGTGAAAAGCATTTTGTAATTGTGTTCATATTGTTTCTGGATTTGTCTTGGCAAGTAGATTCCCAAATATTTTGTTATCTGCAGTTTTTTTAAAATGGAATTTCTCTTTCTATCTCTTCTTGCTGGGTTATCTTGGTAATACTAGAAATACTGATGATTTATGAGGGTTTATTTTATATCCTGCAACTTTAATAAAATTTGTAATTATTTCAATTTTTTTAGCTGATTTTCTAGGGTTTTCTTAATATGTCCTCTCAAAAGAGTGATAGTTTTATTTCCTTGTTGCCTATTTTTAATTCCTTCTGTTTATTTTTCTTCTCTTATTTCTCTAGCTAGCATTTCTAATACAATATTTAATTGTAGTGTTGATAATGGACATTCTTGAGAAGGCTGAGATTTCTAGAGTACATTTTCTGTGTAATAACCCATACCCCCAAGCTTTAGACAGAGTTTCTTATGCTACCATTCTGGACAAGATGGAGATATGTGGGCTAAATGATAGGAAAACGAGGTGGAATTGGAAATGGTTGAACAGACACTAAGAGTATCTAATTCAAAGGTGAATGTTGACATAGAAGAAAGTGTTCAGTAGGGGACTAGATGCAATTTGACATTTATATTATTAGTACCTCAGAAGAAGTGGTAGATGAAGTGCTTTTCAAATCTGAAGATGATGAGAAAGTAGAGATCTTAGGGGGACACATTGGATTAAAAAAAATTGGAATTATGAGCCAAATATAGTAAGACGGAATTTTAATGTGGTAAATGTAGCATTCTACACTAGGGTTAAAGAATCCACTTCAAAAGTAATAATAATAATAACTTATATTTATATAATGCTTTAAGGTGTGCAAAGCATTTCATATATATATATATATATATATATAATCCCATTATATCATTGCACCAACCTTGTGAAGTAGGTGCTGTTATTATCACTTTAGTTTACAGATAAGGAAGCTGCAGTTGAGAGAAATTAAGGGTCATATAGCTAGAAGTATCTGAGACTGGATTTGAATTTACGTCTACTTATGCTTTTATTTACTGTGTATTCTAATAACTGCAGAATTAGGGTCGTTAGACAAGGGAAAAGTTCTAGAGGGTTACAAGGGATGTTGAGTCCACAGTTAAGCAAAAGTGTGTAATGGCAACTAAAAATATGATTGTTATCTTAGGGTTCATGGTATCCTCAGGTAGTCCTGATGACTCTCTTTTGCCCAGCCCTCTCCCCGCCCCACTTGCAGTTTCTGTTCAGTTCTGGGAACCTTTCAGAATCCCCATTAATAATCAAATCCCCAGGAGCATAACCAAGACAATGAAAGGGTTTGGCAACCATGATATATAAGTGTCAGCAAAAGAAATTTTGACTATATAACCTAGAGAATAGAAGACTTAGTGGGGCTTGAGAGCTGTGTTCACCTTAGAAAAGCTGGCCCGTACAAAAGAGGTTAGGTTTGTTCTGCTAGTTACTTGGGGGCATAATTAGGAATAATGGGAGGAAGGTGCAGAAGGGAATTTAAAGCTAGAAGTTAGCTCCATGTTTCCTAAAGCTAAGAAACACTTCAAGATCATGAAAGTTGTCCAAGAGTAGAATCCAGTTCCTTTGGGAAGGTTCAGGTTTTCCCTTGCTGAAGATCTTCAAGCAGAGTTGTTGGGGTTGTTGTAGAGAGGTACTGGTTTCACTAGATAGCCTCTGAGTATATTTCCACCTGTGAAAGTGTGATCCGTTAAATAAATATTGATTAGGCATCCACTAAGTACAAGACCTTCTGATAGGCCCTGGGAGACAAATGATTTCTTCCGTAGGAAGGTTACAACCTATTAAGCACAGGGGGAAAAAATCCCAAAAAACAATCTACATTGACAGTTCCATAAGGCTGCATTTGACCTCTTCCTCTTTTCCTCAGTTGCCTCATTTCAATTTTTACAAGGTGAAACCCTTGTCTGGATTCACCATCCCTCTTCTGGAGGGAGTTAGAATTAGAAAACTTTCTTTTTAAACATTGGTTAATAATAAATCTTGTGAGGAAGTTTTTGATTATGATATAGTCACCAAATAATCGTTAAATGTCATCACTAGTTTTCTCCTTCCAATAAGAAACCTTGCCTGGAAGTCCTTTAAGCATCCCAAATTTTATTTCCAATTTATCTCATCTTATAGCTTGTTTGTACATAGTTGTTTATATATTGTCTCTGCCATTAAACTGTCGGCTCCTTTGTTTTAACTTTTTGTATGTCCAGCACTTAGCTCATAGTAGGCAATTATTAAATGCTTATTTACTGTCATGTTTAAAGTAAAATTTAGTATTTCCCTCCCTAAACTTGTCTCTCCTCCAGTTTCCATCATTGATTATAATACCACTTTCTCAGAGAAAATTTGTGTTATTTTCCCTTCTTCTTTACCATCTACAATGAATGAATGAATGAATGAATGAAAAAGTATCTATTAATCAGTTACTACTTGCAAAGCACTGTGCTAAGCATTGAGGTTACCAGTGGAACAATTTTTCTCAAGGAGTTCACATTCTAATTAATTAGGGAGACTACATATACAAGGGGTTTCAGCTACTTTTAGTATATTGTCTCAAAGCACTTGATAATATATTTTCTCTAATATAATTTCTACTGATGAAATCAAATCCATTTCTGATGTTGAACTATTTGACAATGCCAAAGACTTGATGCTGAAAACTTTTTTTTTTCTGGGTCTTCAGTATCTTTGATTGCTGAGAAGGTGGAGGCTTTAGCCCCTGAAGAACCAATTAATTGTTGGGTCATATCACTACAGGGAATTCTTCTCTTGATTGTTTGTAGCTGCAGGACCTAGACAGGAAGTAGGGCTGGTGGTCTGGGAAGTGTCTCTCTTAGGGCATTTGAACTTCATTTGCCTTTTGGTGGTAGTTCATCAATTGTGGCAAAGGGGAAGGGAACAAGCATTTATTTAAGTACCTAATATGTGCCAGTCAGTGTGCTAAGCACTTGATATCACCAATTTGGTCATTTTATCAGATGGCACTTCTCCACAATAATTGTTTCCCTTAGTGATGGCTTCCCAGGCTGAAAACAGGACTAATGGTTGGTAGAATGATGCTATTTCCAAGACTCTTGGTTTCAGGGTCCCAAATTCTCTGCATTAAGCATGGGAAGGGAAGTTATCATTGGAAAAGCAACTTGCCTGGCACTTAATTCCTCCTGCCTCTGAGGGAGAAGGTTCAGAGACATTAGGAGACACAAACCCAAAGAAAGACAGAGACACAGGGATGCAGACAGAAGGAGAGACAGAGGGGACAACCAGACATAGAGAAGGGGGGTTGTCACTGAGACAGACCCAGAAACAGAGAGATAGACACACAGAGAATGTTATCTTTTTTTTAGGCAATTTGAGTTAAGTGACTTCCCAGGGTCACACAGCTAGGGAATGTTAAGTGTCTGAGACCAGATTTGAACTCAGGTCTTCCTGATTTCATGGCTGGTGCTCTATCCACTGTGCCACTTAGCTGCCCCCTAGAGAATGTTATCTTGTCAGTCTAAAAGAGAGAATGCTGTAAGATTTAGGCACTGAAATCTTGCTACTTCAGGTAGACAAACTTGCCTATACCATAGGATTAGCTGTGTGTAAGGATAGCTGGCTTCTTTCCCACAAGAATCATCACCCTAGATCATGGCTCCAAGGGCTGGATGATCTGAGGAAAATTGCTATATAAGAGGCCCTAGAATTCAGGGTCCTGGGCTATCTCCATTGGAGGCTGAAGGAAGGAGATAGTCAAAGGGATGGTGATAGTGATGGAGGTTTGGACCCACCTGGCACATCCCACTTCCTCTCTCCCTCTCCTGGTGCCTTACTCCTTTAACTAATGAAATAACTGCCACTTTGTATTGATTCTTTCACCACTTTAGTTTAGCACCTTATTACTCAGACTATTGCAAAAACCTCCTAACAGGTTTCTGTCTCCTCTCTCTCTATTGTCTGTACCTTATACATACTGTGATCATTTTCCTCATTCAGATGATTGATCATTTTGCTCCACTGTTAAGAAACATTGGTGCCTTTAGGATAAAATTAATCCCATTAGACTTGCATTTAGGGTTCTTTACAACCTTGTTCCAATTTAATATCTAGTCTTGTTTGTTCTTACTTGCCTTCTTGTACTCTGTATCCTAGCTAAAGTGAGCTACAGGGTGCCCCGTCCACATTTTCCTTCCTATATGCATCTGTACAAGCTCCCCTTGTCATCTTTTATGTGATGACATCCTTCTCTTTAAGGATGTCCTCAAGTGCCATCTCCTCCTGTATCCCTCCAGATGAAGGTGATCTTGCTATTCTTTCTCATTCATTTATATAGATGTCTCTGT
>JAJPUD010021250.1:3610-23349 GCA_023553655.1 Myrmecobius fasciatus | reverse complement strand
CAGTCCTATTTTCCAGTTTTTGATATTTCTGTTGCCCTGATCTCAATTTATTTCCCCATTCTTCTTCTAGCTCTCTTTTGAGATTCTTAATGCAATCTTCCAGATAAGCCTTCTGAAAGGGAGACCAACTTAAGTCTGCCTTTGTGGCTTCATCTGGGATTGTTTTCATAATGTCAGGATCTGGGGACTGTTCTATTTTTTCTCTGGTGAGAGCTCTCTTCTGCTTCTTGCTCATGGTTTAAAGTTGGGATATTGGTCAAAAACAGAGAAAACTGCAATGATTTGTATTTGCCCTGGGGCAGTTTGCCGAGTTGACTTCCGGTCTGAGGCTGGTGGGGCTAGATTCGCACTAGGACCACGTTTTCAGCTGTTCTCGATCCACCCTTTACCAAAGGCAGATCTGTCAAAGCACCTGCCCGAAAGCAGAGCAAAGTGGCCCAGGCGTCTCCCAGGGGCTTCCTGGGTGCCTTAAATCCGGCCCTCTATCTTAGCCCTGACTTCCGCCCCGGCTGGAGTCTGATCGCGACCAGCGGCCGATTTCCTCTGAGGCTAACCTTCTCCGGAGTTCTTTCAAGGTAGATTTTTGATAGAAGTGCATTGTAGTCCAAATGTTTGGCGGAGCCTTCACTCACAAACCAGTTCGAAGGCTCACTTTGTCTGGGTTTGAGGGAAGGTCCCAAAGGAGTTCACAGAGAAAGCTGTCTGCAGTTTGCCATCTTGGCTCCGCCCCTACTATTCCATTTATTTAGAAAACTTTTACATTATGTGTTTGTCTTCTTACTTTGTTAAATCATTTCCCTCATAGGAGAATATCATCTCTATAATTTGACTTCAAATACAGGTTAAAATTGAAAGATATTTATACTTGCATCTTATAGTAACTCAGAGACATTCCAGTATCAATCTATTATTATTTCCCTACATTTTTCCAGCATTTTTTTCAACACTTTTATTTGGGAATCTGACCTGAGATGATGAAGAAAGGGTTAACTAATGGTAGCTTTAAGGTTAAACCTTTTACATATTTTCCCCCCTTTTTTCATTCTGAAATTATTTCCAAACTAGCTGTCTTCCCAAAACAATGAAGCTTTCCATTTTCCCTCAAAAGGGAAAATGCCATCTACTTTAACTTTTATCAAATCTAATTCTTTTTTTCCCTTTAAGACAAATTCTTACAGTGTGATACTCCAAAACTTACTAAGATTTCAGAAAGGAATGAGTACCTAGAATTACCCAAAATCCCAGGAGTTTTCTCCTGTGATCTTAGAATTATTAATCTCCAAATCTTCAGAATTTGCTATGGTGTTTTTAGCAGTTCTACAAACTTTGACTATCAGACTTTTTTTCTTATTACCTAATCTCCCAAGGAAAACCTGAAGTAGGAATTAGTCTTGTTTATAGAGACAATTGATTCAAGTATGAAAATTCATTAATCTTTCCCGATTTTCTAAACTCTTTGGCTACAATCCTTATTAGTTTTTTCTGGCTAACTGCATTTCAAATTTGCCAAAGTAACAGAATCTAGCTCACAACACAAACACAACATAGACATTTACATTTTACAAAGACACAAATACAGACAAAATGACAAGACAGATACAAATACACACAGTTTTAACAAAGTGCACAGTTACATATTATTTTTAATAATATTTAATTTTTCACATACATGCAAAGATGGTTTTCAATATTCACCTTTGCAAATTTTCTTCCTCTTTCTCCCTTTCCCACTCCCCAAGACAGCAAGCAATCTTATATAGGTTAAACATGTGCAATTCCTACAAAAATATTTCCATATTCATCATACTGCATAAGAAAAATCAGATCAAAAGTAGAAAAATATATAAGAAAAAAAACCAAGCAAACAACAACAAAAAGATAAAAATATTATACTTTGATCCATATTCAATCTCTGTCATGCTCTCTCTGGATGCAGATGGCTCTCTGGAACACAAATCTATTGGAAATGGCCTGAATCATCTCATTGTTGAAAAGACCCATGTCCATCAAAATTGATCATCCTATATTCTTGCTGTTGCTGTATATAATGATCTCCTAGTTCTACTCACTTCACTGAGCATCAGTTCATATAAGTCTCTCTAGGCCTTTCTGAAATCATCCTGCTGATCATTTGTTATAGACGGGCATTCACCCACTCAGTCTCCAGTTTTTTGCCACTACAAAAAGGGCTGCCACAAACATTTTTGCACATGTGGGTCCTTTTCCCTTTTTGATGACCTTTTTGGGATATAAGTCCAGTAGAAACACTGCTGGATCAAAGAGTATGCACAGTTTGATAGCCCTTTGGGCATAGTTCCAAATTGGTCTCCAGAATGCTTGGATCAGTTCTTAACTCCACCAACAATGTGCACAGTTAGAATCCATACAGAAGCACACAGTTACAGATGTGTGCAGTTTAAGGAACATAGGAGGCATCCAACTAAATTTTTACAGAGCTGTGCAGGTTAAAAGACAGCAGAGACATGCAGAGGGATTAATTAACAGGTGTATAATTAAGAAAGGATATTCTTACCAAAGTGTTCCAAGATGAATGGGGTCACTGGAGGGGCCCTGGAGTTTTCCTCAGAAAGATTAAGGCAAGAGCTTGGGCATTAGAGCAGGGAGAAGGCAAGAGGAATCACCAGATGAGGATTAGATTCTGAAGAAATAAATCTCACTGGTACCCTAGTCCATGCCTACTGATACTGGAGAGCCCATGGCACACTTTTTTTTTCTTTTTCTTTTTCTTTTTTTTTTTTTTGCTAAGGCAATTGGGGTTAAGTGACTTGCCCAGAATCACACAGATAGGACATATTAAGTGTCTGAGGTCAAATTTGAACTCAGGTCCTCCTGACTTCAGGGCTGGTGCTCTATCCACTGCACCACCTAGCTGCCCCAATAGCCCACTTTTTATACCAATTTAATGTCAACCAGACTGGACTGGCCTCTAACTTGTGGATGGCCAGAGCCAAAGAGAACAGATTAGAGACAGGAGAACTGGGAATAAAACAGAAGTTTAATTTCAAAGTGAGGGAAATGGCCTGCATGCAAGGAGGCAGATTAGATGTATGTCAGAGCCCTGCCTCTATCGAGGGGGAAGAGAACTCAGCAGTGTGGAAAGATCTCAAATTTATACCAGTGGCTGTGCAGTGAGCTGTAACTGGCAGTGAGGCAGAACAGCAACAATGGGACAAATCTGATTCATAGCAGGGACATTTGTCTAGAATGTGGGTATTTGTCCGAGCTTGTCCAACCTCAGAGAATACCTGGTGCTGGCCAAAGCAATATAATAATTATGTGATTTTTCCAGAGGATGATCACGAAGGTTTGTTGTTATGCCAAACTCAGGGCACAGCTTGCTTCCTGAACCTCAACTTTGGAAAACAGGATGTTTCCTAATATCATGACACAAGCCATAAAAATTTGTTTCCTGATTTTATTCTATAAAAAGTTTTTAGTACCCAAAACAATGAGGCAAAGAACATGATGAAATAATTTGTAATTGTTTTCTCTCAAAACTTTTATTTTTAATAAGCCATGCACTCCTTTTAATTTGATATTTTGTAATACGAGTATCCTCTAAATTAGATGAGAACACATTTAATTGGCTTCTATATTCTTCTACAATGTTGTTTAGTTGTTTAGTTCTATCATCAGTAATTTTTACCCTAACTTATTACAGCCTTACTTCTATTGAAATATACTTTTGAAGTAATTTCACTTTTACTGACTTCCACACAAGTTTTCAATATTTCTAATTTGCCTAAATAATTAATTTAAAATACAAGGGTAGAAAAAAAAATACAAGGGTAGCATTATATTTCACTTACCTTTCAGATGCTTCCTTATTTTCAATCAAGCTTTCTTCTTGCCATGGTCATATTCCAGACTGAGAATTCACTAGTTCACAGTTTACTTTTCTCTAATCAATAAAATCCCCTTTCCTTTTCTACACTAAAATAAACTGGTTACTTTCTGGAGAAAGAGTGATAAGAGTAAATTTTACAGAAGCAGTCAAACCACAATTTGAAGATTTATACTAGAGGAAACAAGCTTTGGTCTATAATTAGTTTATAATGCCACTTACTTTTCTGCAATTGGTAACAAAGATTCCTGCCTTCTTATCTGTGTCTCTTGTCTGCTCCCCACCACTACCTCTTAACTAGAGCAAGAAAGGCAAAAAGAAAGCCTTTTTTTTTTTTAAGGATTTTTAAAGTTCTTCAGAAAGTTTTAATTTGTATTGTTTTTCCTTTGATTTATCAGATAACAGGAAAAGGTTGGTTTAACTGTTAAGACAAAAACAAAATGAACAGACACTTTTAAAACAGATACACTTTAAAAAAAAAAAAAAGAATTTTAAAGTTTTAGTTTGTGATGATTGAAAAATCCCTTCTTTGGACCAGATTAAGGACCCATATAAAATTACCCATGCAATTTGTCAAAGTTCATTTTTTGAGCCTGATACCAGTTTTCAAAGTCCCCTCTTAAATACCTAGTAGTAAAGTCATCCTCCCTAACTCTCACTAAAGATGTAGAAGCTAAGTCCCTGCTAATTGGGGGAGTCACTAGCAATTCATCCTTCTAGATTCTTTCCTAATTGCTGTAGAGGTAAGAAAAAATAACCTATAGAGCTTTTTTACCTGAAGGAGTGCCCCTTTCAAAGATTCCAAATTAAAATAGATAAAAGGAGAAAAAGAATTCTCCAGTTAAGATAGACAAAAGAAAGGTCCTCTACGTCTTCCCAGTCAAACAAGATAAAGGGAGAAAAAAAAACTCTTCAAATCAGATAAAGACATCAAAGAGTTCCCCAATCTACACAGAAAAAGGATGAAAAGAATTCTCTGGTTAAATCATATAAATTGATCAAAGACTTCCCCAAATTAGACAAATGAAGGGATTTTCTAAGTTTCCCCAGAGAAACTGAAGATAAGGGGACATTCCTAAGGTTAACCTGAGCATGGAGAAAATTTGGATCTCATTGGAGAGGAACCCAACCTCTAGAGATTGTCCTTCAAAGAGAAACCTTCAATGAAGTCAACCTCTGTACACAGGGGAAAATCTTCTGAGGGAATTTTCCCAGAAATCAGAGTCCCACACTCAAGTCCCATCTGGAGTGCCAGCTGTTGCAAATGAAATTTGTGAATAAGGGAAATTGAGGCAAAAATCTCTAAGCATGATCATTTTATTAGCAATGACTAGTAATTTGCCAATAAAGTGAATCCAAGACCACCTTAGTATTCTCATAGGTATAAATGAGGAACAATAAATGAGGAGCATTAATATTAAACTGAGGAACATCATATTGTTTCTCATAAGAATTTATACTTTCTGATTGGCTGGGTATTTGGGGATTTTCCATTGTTGTCATGGAAGGCTGTCCTGTATCAAGAACAGAGAAGTTTCATGAGAATGGGGCACTTTGATATAACACTCAGGACATAGAGGTTTTCCAATCCTAGGTGACCTATACTCACCAGAACCTATTAATTTACAACTCATTTCTATAAGTAGAAATGAGGAACCAAGCTTGTCAGAGGCATTGAATGAAAATGGAGAAGGCAGCCCATCAGTTGAGCTTCACAGGAGCTCAGCTGTGCAATAATAATAATAATAATATAATTAGAAGGAGGAGAAGAAAGCTAGTTGAAAGACAGGTTAGCTGGAGCTAATGCCTTGTCAGTCTGCAAAGAATCTTATACACACTTCTTAATCTACTATGCTTTATAAGAACTAAACTATATGTGTAATTAAAGAATGTGATTAAAAGAAATGATTAACTAATAATTGATTAATATTTCACATTCCATCATAATCACATGCCTTAATTTGTTTTGTCATTCTCTAGCACCTCCTCAATTTCCAATTCTTTGCCACCATAAAAAGAAATACTATAACTATCCATATAGGTCTTTTTTCCTTTTTTTGTTTGGTCTATTTGTGAGACAGATCTACTTGTGGTATTGCTGGGACAAAGGTTATTACAATTATATATCCCTTTGCACATAGTTCCAAATTGTTCTCCAGAGAGTTCAAACCAGTTGACTACTCCAGCAACAATTCATTAGTGTACCTAATTTTTTTCTCATTTCCTCTAGCAGTTGTCGTTTCTGATAGCATGAGGTGGTACCTCAGATTATTTTAAATTGTATTTATCTAATCAATAATGATTTAGAGCTTTCTAAAAATAAGTGTCTATTTATATTTTTTTACTATTTATCAATTGGAGAATGGCTCATATTTTTACAAATTTGACTTAGTTCATAATTAGTATATATTTGAGAAATAAGGCTTTTATCAGAGAAATTTACTGTGGTTTTTCATATTACTTCATTGTCTGTGGTATCTCAGCAAAATGTAGTTTCCCTAATTATCTCTTTTAATTAGATCTATTTTTGCTTTTGCTTTGTCTGAGATCAAAATTACTACCCTGCATTTTTTTATTTCAGCTAAAATTCAAGCTTCTGTTCCAGCTTTTGTTTAACTGTATGATTTTCTATTTCAAGTGTGTTTCTTGTAAACAACAAATTGTTGAATTCCAGTTTCTGATCTATTCTGCTATCTACTTTCACTTTATGGGTGATTTCATCCCATTCACATTCACAGTTATGATTACTGTGTATTTCTTTCCATCCCACTTTCTTCGGTTTCTTTTTCTTCCTTTGTTTTTATCATGTCCCTCTTCAAAAGTCTGTTTTGCTTCTAACCACTGCCTCTCTTAATCTATCCTCCCTTTTGTCATTTCTCCCCTCCTTTCTCTTATATTCTTCCCCTCCTAATGTATCATCTTCTTCCCATATTAGAATATAAACAATTTAATCATATTAAGGTCCATAAGATTTCTCCTTCCTGTTTACCTTGTTATGCTTCTCTTGTGTCTTGTATTTGAAAGTCAGATTTTTTGTTGTTACTCAATGTATTTATATATCCATCCTAGGAACTTTGTTAACTTCAAATTAATCTAGCAACTTTATATGAATTCATTTTTGTATCAGAATCCATCATAAAATTGGCTTCTGATTTTTGTTTGTAGATACAGAAATAAGTGATAAAAATGGTAGGTAAAATTGTGAATTCCCTGGTTTAAAAGATTCCAAATTTGAAAAGACATAAGGTTTGAGCTAACTTTCAATATCTTACCTGGTTATTGGCAAAGGAAATTGGAAATTTGTTTAAGATCAATTTTGCATGAAATTTCTACAAGTGACCTGAGCTGGAGTAGAACAGACTACACCACAACCATAGGACTACATCAGATGTTTCCAGAGGAACGAGAGACATCTACTTTTTTTCCTTTTGCTGTCTTTTATCTATAAGGTCTACTATCAAAGGGGACTGCCCTCTTTGATTTTGTCAGTGTTATCAAAGGTGATTATCAAGTGTCATCCATCTTACCTTTTTTTTCATTCACATTGATTCCCCTCATAAGTCCCATAGTTAGAAATGCTTTATGAAATGTTCAATGGACATGTTTGTCTTTGGTCTAAAAGAAATGGCCAAATTAATATCCTTTTAAATTTAATAACCTTAAATTTTCCCCCCTTAATTCCCCCTACCGAAAAAAGTCAAAATTTTTATTGAGCTCTGGTCTTTTTATCAGGAATACTTGAACATTCTCTGTTCATTAAATATCTATTTTCTCCCTGAAGGATTATACTAAATTTGCTGAGTAGATTATCCTCAGTTGCAATCCTAACTCCTTTGCCTTCTGGAATATCATATTCCAAGACCTCCACTTCTTGTGGAAGCTACTAAATCTTATGTGATCTTGACTGTGGCTCCATAATATTTGAATTTGTTTCTTTCTGGCTATTTGCAATACTTTCTCCTTTACCTAAGAGCTTTGGAATTTGACTATAATAATCCTGGAAGTTTTCATTTTAGAAAATCTTTCAAAGAGGTGATCAAACAGGTAATTTCTGTTTTACCCTCTAGATCTAAGATATCATGGCAATTTTCCTTGATAATTTCTTGAAATATCATGTCTAGACTCTTTTCTTGATCATAGCTTTCAAGTAGTCCAATAATTCTTAAATGATCTCTCCTTCATCTCTTTTCCAGTCAGTTGGCTTTCCAATGATGTATTTCACATTTTCTTCTATATTTTTCATTCTTTTGACTTTGTTTTATTGTTTTTTGATGTCTCATGGATTCATTCCAGCAACTATAATAACCTAGGGTTTGATAAACCAAAAGACTCCAGCTTCTGGGATAAGAAACTCACTATTTGACAAAAATTGCTGGGAAAATTGGAAAATAGTATGACAGAAATTAGGTTGAAATGACTTCATGATTTACATATAAAGGGAGATATAAGCAAATTAGGAGAACAAGGGATACTCTACCTCTCGGATCTCTGGAGAAGGAAGGAATTTATGGTCAAAGAAGAACTAGAAAACATTATAAAATGCAAAAAAAGAGAGAAAATTTTGATTATACTAAATTAAAAAGGTTTTATACAAACAAAACCAATGCAGTCAAGAGTAGAAGGGAAGCAGAAAACTGGAGGAAAATTTTTACATCAAAGGGTTCTGATAAAGGCCTCATTTCTAAAATATAATAGAAAATTGATTGAAATTTGTAAGAATATAAGCCATTAAAATGACAGGAAAAGTTAATGATGAATGTTGGAGGGGATGTGGGAGGGCTGGGACACTGATGCATTGTTGGTGGAGGTGTGAACGGATACAGCCATTCTGGAGAACAATTTGGAGCTATGCTCAAAAAGTTATCAACCTGTGCATACCCTTTGACCCAGCAGCATTTCTATTGGGCTTATATCCCAAAGAAATCATAAAGGAAGGAAAGGGCCCCACATGTGCAAGAATGTTTGTGGCAGCCCTTTTTGTAGTGGCTAGAAACTGGAAATTGAATAGATGCCCTTCAATTGGAGAATGGCTGAATAAATTATGGTATATGAATATTATGGAATATTATTGTTCTGTAAGAAACGATCAGCAGGGCGATTTCAGAGAGGCTTGGAGAGACTTACATGAACTGATGCTGAGTGAAATGAGCAGAACCAGGAGATCATTATACACGGCAACAACAGTACTATATGACGATCAATTCTGATGGACATGGCTCTCTTCAACAATGAAATGTTTCAAACCACTTTCAATTGTTCACTGAAGAAAGCCATATACACCCAGAGAGAGGGATGTGAAATGTGGACCACAACATAACATTCTCATACTCCTTGATTGATGTTTGCTTGCATTGTGTTTCCTTTATCTGATATATCTTTTGTGTAGATAAGATTTTTCTTGCACAACAATGATAAGTTTGGAAATATGTATACATATAGTCGATTTGCCAATATTTTAACATAATTAACATGTAGTGGATATCTTGCCATCTAGGGGAGGGGTGGGGAGTTAGGGGGAAAAATTTGTAACAGAAAGCTATGTGAGGGTTATTGTTGAAGAATTACCCACACTTATGTTATGCAAATAAAATTTAAAAAAAAGAAAAAAGAAAAAAAAGAAAAAAAAAGAATATAAGCCATTCTCCAACTAATAAATGATCAAGGAATATCAGCAATTTCAGATGAAGAAATTAAAGCCATTTCCAGTCAAGTTAAAAAATGCTCTAAATCACTATTGATTAGAGAAATGCAATTAAGACATCTCTGAGATACCACTACACACTTCTCAGATTGGCTAAGATGACAGGAAAAGATAATGATAAATGTTAGAGGGGATGTGGGAAAACTGGGACACTAATACATTATTGGTAGAATTTTGAACTGATCCAACCATTCTGGAAAGAAATTTGGAACTATCCTCAAAGGGCTATCAAAGGATTAGAGCCAGCAGCCCTTTGAGCCAGCAGTTTCACTACTTGCCTATATCCCAAGGAGATCATAAAAAGGGGAAAGAACTCACATGTGCAAAAAATGTTTATAGCAACTCTTTCTGTAGTGGCAAAGAACTAGAAACTGAATGAATGCTCATCAGTTGGGGAATGGCTGAATAAGATAGGGTATGAGTGTAATGGAATATTACTGTTCCATAACAAATAATCAGTGGGATGATTTTGTTGTTTGCTTGCTTGTTTTGTCATTGTTATTTTCTCCTTTTTGATCTGATTTTTCTTGTGCAGAGTGATAATTGTGGACATATGTTTAGAAGAACTGCATGTATTTAACTTATATTGGATTATATTAGGGGTGGGAGTGGGGGAAAGGTAGGGAGAAAAATTTGGAACACAAGGTTTTATAAGGGTGAATGTTGAAAACTATCTGCATATATTTTGCAAAATAAAAGGTATTTCAAAATAATATGAAAAAAAAACTACATTTTCCCTCCAATTACTTGTTAAAGCAATTTTTAACATTTTTTAAAAAAAGTTTTGAGATCTACATTCTATCCCTTCCTTGCTTCCTCTCATTTCTCCCCCTTCATAAACAAGTTAGTTAGAAGTTATATTTGTGCAATCATGTAAACCATTTCTCTCTCATTACATTTCAATCTCACATCTGAACCACTGGACTGGCCTAAATCAGGCCTGGACTAGAACATTAGGCATTAGTTGGCAGGACTGGATTAGAATGATTTACCGTGGAAGTGAGGAAAGAACAATGTGCATTCAATAACTAGAGAGAGATGTGAATGGCTTCAAGAACCATAACCTGAAGATGAAGACTTGTAAACTGTCATTGTAAATTTACATAGCTTTGCATTTGGAAGTGATCTTTAGGACCACCAGCTGTGGTAGGCAGACTGTTAATTTTGAGGTTATCAAAAACTATGCTGAATGAACTTTTTAATATGGTAATTGGAAGACCACTGAGAATTGTTCCACATGGACTTACTTGAGATCCTTTGGCTCAGGGCACTAGGCAAAATACTTGGAGGAACAGGGCTTGAGTCTGTCCAGGTCTTAAAGATCTTTCTAGAACTAGAGATGTGGGCAAATGTACCAAATGCATCCTAGTTGATTTGATGAAAACAAGGCAAACTCTGCCAATTTTTTTCCTTTTTTTCCCTTTTTTTTTTTTTTTGCTGAGGCAATTGGGATTAAGTGACTTGCCAGGGTCACACAGCTTGGAAGTGTTAAGTATCTGAGACCAGATTTGAACTCAGGTCCTCCTGACTTCAGGGCTGGTGCTCTATTCACTGTGCCATCTAGATGCCCCCAAACTCTGCCAATTTAAAAGGAGAAAATTTTTGTTCTTTTTGTAGAATTGTAAACTCTCTTTTTTTTCCTAAGACTTATAGTAGAGGGTGAATGGAGAGTTTCATCTCTCTAGCTTAGGCCTTGGGTATCCTCCCCCAACCTTGCAGAAAAATTGCAAATTGGCCACAAAAGTACAAAAGTCAAGAGAATCATGACATTGGACTACCTACTATCTCTTCTGCTTTATGTGTCTCTTTCCCTGATCATAAATGAGCAAACAAGAATCCTGAGGTGGGACATTCCTAGGCTTGGCAGCGGTCTTATGAATTCCAGAAGCTGACTTAAAGCTGACTAACACCAGGAGAAGTCACCTGCATCAGAGAGAATAAGCACTCATAGAAAGAGAAACCTATGTTTTGGCCTGGATGTCCAGAACTTCTTGGAAATAAGTAGAGAGATAGATTGAGAGACAGATGGAGCAAGCATTTATTAAGCTTATTTAAGTGCCAAGCATTGTATTAAGTACTGGGGATACAAATCCCAGCAAGTTCATCCTTCCCCTTAAGGAGCTTAAATTTTAACGGGGGAAGACAGAACATAAAGGGGAGCTGGAAAGGGAAAAAAAGAGGAGTTGGCATAGTGTGGAGATGACCAGGAAGTGGCATGGAGGCCTGGTTCCAGAAAAAGTTCACCTATCAAAATCAAATATCTCAGGGGGCTAAGTCTAGGCTCTGGTGGGTGTAAAGAGGGTAAAGATGGTCTGATAGAGTTGGAATGAAAAAGGAGACAAAAAACTTTTTTGGATATGACCAATGTGGAAATTTGTTTTGGTTGACTACCGCTCACTCCAAATTGAGAAGAGAAAAAAAACAAAGTCCACTAACATATATGTAGTCATTCAAAACAAATTTCCACATCAGCCATGTCAAAAGAAAATTGTCTCCTTTTCCATACTGAGTCCTTTACTTTCTGATATGTAGCATGTTTTCATCATTTGTCCTCTAGATTCATGGTTAGCCATTATGCTGATATCCTAATTCTTTAGAGTCATCTTTATATAAATGGTTCTCTTGGTTCTGCTCACTTTACTGTATATCACTTCATGAAACTCTTTCCAGGTTTCTCTGAAATTCTTAAATCATTTTATACAACACAATAATATTCCATAACTTGTACAACTATTCCCCAGCTTACTGTAGGTACTCCTCCAGAGTCCCATTCTTTGTCATCTCAAAAAGTTATAAATATTTTTGTATGTCTTTATGTTTTGCTTAGGAGTAATCTTCCCTTAGTCTACCTTCTCTTTAATACCTTTCCCTGCCTTCTCCCCTTTCTGTCATATTTTTCAATTAAGAAATATATTTCTGTATCCTTCTTTTGACCAATTCAGATGAGATAGAGATTCAAATGTCAGTCAGTTTTTTCCTACCTTCTCTCTCTTCCTTGTTTGTATAGATATCTCCTTGCACATCCTGATTATATGAAATAATTTTCCCCAGTATATATATATATACTGGGGAAATACACATACATGTGTGTATATATATATATATATGTATATATATATATACACACACACACACACACACACCTATTACCCCAGTATATTCCTCTTCCTCTCTTTCTATTCTTCTTTTAAGATATTCAGACATAATAGGACTACTCCTAAGCTTTGTACATAAGAATCTCTCTATAGGACCACAACATAATATTTTCATGCTCTCTATCGAAGAATCTTTCTATAGTTTCTGATGAGGATAAGAGTTCTGAGAGGACATAGGTACCATCTCTCTATATTTAAATATAAACTATTAGTCCTTGTTTTGTTCTTTATTATTATTCATTTATGTTTACCTTTTTATATTTTTCTTCACTCCTGTGTTGGAACTTCAAAGTTTCTCTGCAGCTCTGATTTTTTCATCAGGAATGCTTAGAAGTCTTCTATTTCAATAATGCCTTACCCCCATCCCAGAACATTGTAATAAGTTTTTCTGGCTAAGTTAATCTTGGCTATCGGTCTATATTTTTTGTCTTCTGGAATATTATATTTCAAGTTCTCTGCTTCTTTATGGTGATGGATCTTGCAATCCTAATTGTGTTTTTCAGCATTTGAATTCTTTCTTTCTGGCTGTTTGCAGTATTTTTTCTATGACCTGATAATTCTGGATTTTGGCTATAATATTTCTGGGATTTTTTAGTTTGGAGTTTCTTTTAGGAGATGACTAATGGGTTTTCCCCCCTATTTCCATTTTGGTTCTGGTTCTAAGAGATCTGGGCAGTTTTCTTTTAAAATTTCTTGAAATAAGAGGTCTAGACTCTTTTCTTTTCTTTCTTTTTTTTGGTCTTGGCATTCAGATAGTCCAGTGACCCTTAAATTTTTCTTTTTCAATCTGTATTCCAAGTCTGTTTTTCTTGCTATGAAACACTTTATATTTTCTTTTACATTTGCAGTCTTTTAACATTAATATTTCATGATGTTTCAATAGAAGCATTGGCTTCTATTTGATCCATTCTGTTTTTCAGGGAGTTTATTTTGAGGGCAAGGTTTTGAATCTATATTAATGCTCTTATTCTTTATTTCATAGCTTTCATTTCCTTTCAGGTTCTTCCCTCAAGCCCTTATTTCATTTATTAAAAAGAAAATTTGAAGTCTTTTAAAACTCTTAACAACATTTCTTCCAAGAATTCTAATTGGATTTTTGTACAAGTTGTATTTTTCTCATCCTTTGGCTGTGGCTGTTTTGGAATCATTCTCTTCATATGGATTTGCAACTTGAAGTTCTCTACTATCATAATCTCTACTATCAGTTCTTTATGATAATTTTTTTTTATTTGCTCATTCCTCCAACCTATTTCTTGACATAAGATTTATTGTTAGAACTGAGTTCTGCAGCACTTCTGGAAGAAGATCCACATTAGTATTGTTGCTGCTTTCTTGGAATATTGAATACTATGTTATTTCAGGATTTTAGGGACAGATTAAAGACTTGCAAGCTTTCAGTGTTGTTAAAGTGGTCAGATCCAGAGCAGAGTTTGATTGCTGCTCCCTTGATCTGAGCTCTTCAAGTTCCTGACTTGTGTTTGGGTCTGAGCAACAACAAATACGGACTGGACTCTACCCCTATCAGAGAGTGGAAAAGCTCTGTTGGTTCAGAGCGACAGAATTATAGTTTTCTTTTTGGTCTTGGATTCTTGCCTTGCTTAGTCCTTTGATAGTGAGGCTAGTTACTGGAACTAAGATCCTGCTCTGTTCCAGGTGTATGAGCTGCAATGTTGCTGATGGCTTCTGAACTTTCTCTTTCTCAATGCATAGACACACAGCATAGGGCTTCCCATCTTAAAGAACAGGTTCTTTTATCAGATCACTAGCTGTCCATTCACAACTACCCACTGTACATGAATATGGCAATGGGGGTGCTCTGATATGGGAATGGGATTTCCTTTTGCTTTAATTCACAGTTTCTCCCTGTAAGCTATAGTGCGTCTGCTTTGACTAATCCCTAGTATCTACAGATGTCTTTGGCTTTCACTCTATATCAAATTGGTCTGCATAAATGACTCACTATAACTTTTTCTGGATTTCCCCATTGGGATTCACTCTGATGCATTTTTTAGATCTGTTTCGATTACTTTTGTTAGAGGAGAGCTCAACTATGCTGTTTTCCACTACTCTGCCATCTTGACTACCCTCTTAGAGAGTTGATGAATATTGTATCCTAGGGTAAACTAGTTTATTTTCTTAAAAGATATTGAAACCGTGAACAAGTCTTAAATGATTCAGATAACTAAGGGCTGAACCATTAACATAGTTTCCTGGTTTCCTAAATACAAAAGAGAATATGTGAGGAATCAGGAATTACTGTCTTGGACTTGACACATGATGCTTTTTTTTAAGCTCAAATAAGTCTAGCATCAACATAGCAATTCTGGATTAAAGAAGTTGAATCAGTGTTGATTCTTTGTTGATTATTCTTTCTATATTATTCCTAAACAAGCTTCTTTTTGTTAACTGTTAGGTTACATTTCATTTTATCTCAGTACCAAATCTGAACCCTCAGACCAACTTAACTCAGGGCTTTCCACCTTCTACTTCATAATTTAAAAACTTTCATAAGCCGCTGCCATTGATCCCATTCTCTTCTCTCTTGGCAATCTCACTCACTCCTTTGGATTTATTATCCCCTATGTGCAAATAACTCTTTCATCTATATCTCTAATCCTGACCTACTTCTAACTGCCTTCCCTCCTACATTTTGCTGAGAGTTCAAACTCAGCATGTCTAAAACTGAACTATCATCTCCTCTCCAAATCTCCTCCTCTTAAATTTCCTGTTTCTGCTGATGGTCCTACTGTTCTCTCACTGTTTTAACCCTGGAGTCATTTGTGATTCTTCATTCACATATTCTCCATATCTAATCAATTCCCAAACTCTACTGATCCTACTTCCAGAAATATTTCGTAAATCCATTTTCCCCTCTTTGTTCCTACTACTGCTATTATTAATTCAGTCTTATAACTATAATATAGATCATGAAAAGAGATCTCCCTATTTCCCTTTGGTTCCCCTCTCTAAGCCATACAATCATTGAACCTGAGAGTTGGAAGGAATCTCAGATATTATACAATCCAACCTATATCTCAGTAGGAATCCCCTTTACACTATCCCCTACATTTAGTTATCTAACCATCACTTCAAGACTTCTAGTGATAGGTAACAGTATTTTCTGACATAACCCCTTCTACTATAGAATGGCTATAATTGTTAAGTAACTCTTTTTCTTAAATGGATCAGAAATCTGCCTTTTTCTATTTTCTGCCCATTATTCCTAATTCTGACTTCCAAGTTTCCAAGAAACACAAGTATAATCCCTTTTCTGCCTACTAGCCCTTCAGATTCACGAAGACATCTCTGATGTTCTCACTAAATTATGTTTTCTGCAGCCTAAACCTTCCTATAGTTTCTTCTTCAGTTATATTCCAGGTATAGAGTCTGATTAGTTGTGACATAAAATTCTAAGTAGCCCAGATACATCAGATAAACTAATTTCTTAGGCCACATATCTCTGGCCCTCACCTGCATATACCCTACAGCTATTCCTGAAATATGTTAATTTGCATATGTACCTATTCCCAGAATGTTTCAACCTATTCCTGGAGTGGTCTTCACCTATTTACAATTTTTCAAGAGAAATCACTCCCTCATAGTCAACCTCAACACTTTGGCAATAAAGGGATAAACTCTGATGGTCTTGTTTGCTGTTTGACTGGTCCCCTCTCGGGGTGAATATGACCCTGTAAATCTAGCTATTCCCATCTCTATTGTTTATTTTCTTGAGCTTGTCAGCTGTGCCTAAACTCCAGCCCCAAGTCCTTATCTCCTCCCCTGACTTCACCCTATCAATAAATCACTTGCTGAAGCATCAGTTCAGCTTGTTTTCATTTCCCTGGAACCCCAAATTCCAAAATACCAGAGCAGGATACATCAGGCCTGTCATTTACTAAGGGACATTAACATCACATTGGCTGTTTTGTCTTTCCTATCATGTTGCTCACACTCACACACACACACACACACACTTTTAGTGCATTAAAAACTCATGGTCTTTTTCACATGAACTGTTAATTGAATCTTTCTTTTTGTGTTACTGTGGGTATTTGTCACCTGACAATTAAAACTGTAATCCATCTTTTGTAGTACTGTCTTCTTAATATTGCCTGTCTGATTGTTTCATTCCCCTGCTCTAAAACTTTTAGTAGCTACCATCTCCACAGATAGAATGGACTTCCCTTCCTTACCCTAGAGCCTCTATTTTCCTTCTTTCAAAGCCAGCTGAGTGTTATCTTTTTCTTGAAGCCTTATTTGATATTCTCTCCTACCCTCCAATTAGAAGTGATTCCTCCTTCTTTAAATCTTTCAAACCACTCTATCTTATCCTAGATACTAAATAATTTTCTATGGAAGAAGGTCTCAGTAGTTCTTATGAGAAAGGGCAGAGTTTGTGTGCCTGTATAGAAGCAGCAGCAGCCCTTGTCACGGCATGTTGGGGTTCCCTTAGGTGAAAAAAGTCTCAACTCCCACATAGTTGTTACCTGCTCAACTCCTTATAAGTCTCTCTTCACTCCCCTTCATCTTTTTCCTTCCCTTCCCTCCCAGCCTTTCTCTTTCCTTCTCCCTCTCCCCTGCCCCTACACTTCTAAAGGAAAAGTCTAAGGTATGATCTAAATATATCTATATGCACTCTGGAAATTATTAAAATAGCAGAAGTACTCTTTCATTGTCTTCATCACACTCACCTCAACTGGTGCTGAGGAAAAAAGTCTCTCCCTTATTGGGTTTGGTTCCCCTCTTAATTTCACTCTGCAGTTTTATAAACAGACAGAATCATGGTAAGTAGCCATATAATTTGGTATCTGTTTCAAGTAACATAAAAATGTGGATTAGCAATTTAAAGGGCTACCAAATGCCAGTAGTATTACAGAAAGGGATCACTATGTTTCCTCCTTCCAAGGCCCATCTTACTGACTAAAGGAGAAACAAGAAGTGAGTATTTAGGTAAAGAGAGTGGCTTCCCCATTCCAGGAATGGAGAAAGAGAAAAGATGCTGAGGACTAAATTTGGGCATCTCTCCAACCACTTTTGCAGTTCTCATTCATTCTCACCACCTCAGCACTCATCTCACTTCCTTTGCCCCTTGATGCTCTCTGGTCACTATCTTAGCCCTGATCTCAGTCTTGGGGGACTTCACTGTCCTCCATCTGGTTTTCCAAATGATGACTGCTGGTCATTATTCCACTTCCCTCATGTTTGATGCAAAATGGAGGGGAAAGCACAATATCCTATTTATGTATGTCATACCTGTTTCCTCTCCCAAGGCTATGGAAATTGGAAGGACCTGCAGCTTCTGGAGTGATGGTCTATGCTCTTTAGGCTGATATTCTTGCAATTCTAACATCTTTGAGAGGAGGAGTTCCATCCAGGTAATATTATTTATGTCTGTGACTCATCCCCTATATGGTTATAATATTTCTTTAGTTACGGGATATATAAGATCTACAGAGCCTTGCACATAATAGAATTGTTGGAATTGTAAGAGACCTCAGAGGCCGTCTAGTTGCTAGCATAAAAACTTACACTAGCTAAAAACATAGAGGAATGAATAGCTGAATAAATTACAATATATATGGATTATTACACAATGAGAAATAAAAATCATGATCATTTTAATTTGAAAAATACCTATGATAGGAAGTTCAATATAAATAAACATTATTATGGAAGTCAATAAATCTAATAATAATAATAATAATATGTATTATTTATGTAGGCCTTTGCCCTCACTGATTTTTTAGTAGATGCTATGCTCTTTCTTTCAGGTTTGGTGGAATGTAGCCTAGCTACTCACATGCCAAGTACCTTTTCCTTGTTAACTTTCCCTCTCTCTTTGTTCCTCAGTTTTCTGGCTTGGCACCAGCAGTTCAGAGCCTGTTTTCCCAGCACTGGCAGTTCAGAACTTTTGGTGCTTCCGGTTTGCAGCCCCTGGCAGACTTTTGCTCCTCAAGAATTGTGAACAACAAGCCATTCTCCAATCAATAAATGGTCAAAGGATATGAACAGACAGTTTTCAGAGGATGAAATTAAAACTATTTATAGTCATATGAAAAGGTGCTCCAAATCACTATTGATCAGAGAAATGCAAGTCAAGACAACCCTGAGATACCACTTCACACCTGTCAGATTGGCTAAAATGACAGGAAAAGTTAATGATGAATGTTGGAGGGGTTGTGGGAGGGCTGGGACACTGATGCATTGTTGGTGGAGCTGTGAACGGATACAGCCATTCTGGAGAACAATTTGGAGCTATGCTCAAAAAGTTATCAAACTGTGCATACCCTTTGACCCAGCAGCATTTCTATTGGGCTTATATCCCAAAGAAATCATAAAGGAAGGAAAAGGCCCCACATGTGCAAGAATGTTTGTGGCAGCCCTTTTTGTAGTGGCTAGAAACTGGAAATTGAATAGATGCCCTTCAATTGGAGAATGGCTGAATAAATTATGGTATATGAATACTATGGAATATTATTGTTCTGTAAGAAATGACCAGCAGGATGATTTCAGAGAGGCCTGGAGAGACTTGCATGAACTGATGCTGAGTGAAATGAGCAGAACCAGGAGATCATTATACACGGCAACAACAGTACTATATGACGATCAATTCTGATGGACATGGCTCTCTTCAACAATGAAATGTTTCAAACCACCTCCAATTGTTCAGTGAAGTAAGCCATATACACCCAGAGAGAGGGATACGAAATGTGGACCACAACATAACATTCTCATACTCCTTGATTGATGTTTGCTTACATTGTGTTTCCTTTATCTGATATATCGTTTGTGTAGATAAGATTTTTCTTGCACACCAATGATAAGTTTGGAAATATGTATACATATATTCGATTTGCCAATATTTTAACATAATTAACATGTAGTGGATATCCTGCCATCTAGGGGAGGGGTGGGGAGTTGGGGGAAAAATTTGTAACGGAAAGCTATGTAAGGGTTATTGTTGAAGAATTACCCACACATATGTTATGCAAATAAAATAAAAATTAAAAAAAAAAAG
>JAJPUD010021248.1:0-23353 GCA_023553655.1 Myrmecobius fasciatus | reverse complement strand
CAACAATCTCAGATAAGTAGTTCATCCCACTCTGATGGCAGAAAGTGAAGAGGAATTAAGAAACTTCTTGATGAGAGAAAGGTGTAAAAGCTATCTTGAATATAAAAAAACCCCAAACAACCCACTAAGATCTTGGTAACTGCTCCCATTGCTTCCTGAAAAATAAAAGGAGAAGAAATGGAAGCAGCATCAAATATTATTCTTGGGCTCAAAGATCACTGCATTATGACCAATGCAGCCATGAAATTAAAAGATGCTTGCTTCTTGGAAGGAAAGATATGGCAAATCTGGACAGCATCCTAAATAAAAAGCAGAGACATCATATTGCCAACAAAGATCCATATAGCCACAAAATCTATGGTTTCAAATTGTAGTACTGGAGAAGACTTTTGAGAGTCCCTTGGATAGCAAAGAGAGCAAATCAGTCAATAACTAAAGAAATTGATTAGGCTATTCACTGGAAGGTCAAATATTGAATCAAAAGCTTAAATACTTGGTCACATAATGAGAAGACGAGAAAAGACCCTGACATTGGGAAAGATTGAAGGCAAAATGAAAAGGGGTGGTGAGGTTGAGATGGATGATATCATGGAAACAATGAACATGAACATGAAATAACTTGAGGGATAGTGAAAGATAGAAGGGTCTGGGATGCTATACTCCATGTAGTCAGAGCTGAACACAACCAAATAAATAACAACAACAGGTATATTGGGAAGGTGGGGGTATGGTAGATAGAGTGCAAGTCTGAAGTTAGGAGAATTCATCTTCGTGAGTTGATATGTGGCCTTGGACATTTACTAATTATGTGACTCTGGATAATTCACTTAACTTTATTTGCCTCAATTTCCTCATTTGTACAATGAGTCAGAGAAGGAAATGGGAAATTACTTCAACATCTCTGACAAGAAAACTCCAAATTAACACTTCAAGTCACTTAACTCCAATTGCCTCAGGAAAAAAAAACCAAAACAACAAAAAATAAAACAAAATTAAAAAAAAACTCCAAATGGGGTCATAAAGAGTTGGACACAACTGAAATGAAATACCACCACCACCACCACCACACAAAAGAGTATGACAGTCTTAGCAAACATACAAACATTTCCTATGCCATATAACTTCAATTCATTTGATGGCCTTCAATCCTATCATTTTGATTAATTAGGAGATGGCACAATGGACAGAGCAACAGCTCTGGAGGAGGTAGGACCTGAGTTTAGATCCAGTGCAGACACTTAATACTCACTAGCTGTATGACCCTAAGTAAATCACTTAACCCCAATTGCCTTGCAAAAATAGAAGTCAATATAATGCTTTTGATTTACTGTTCTCACCTGGTAGAGTTTTTTACTTAAATTGGGGTAGAGTAAATTGATTCAGTTGATCCTCGCCTTGTGCTACTAGAATTTTTCAAAATCAAATTCAAGTTCATTGGAATATTGCTTACATATTTCAACATCTTCCCTTTATATATATATATATATCTGTGTGTGTGTGTGTGTGTGTGTGTGTGTGTACATGTGTAACTCCTGCCCCAAAGTCAGTTGGTATTGGATTCTCTCTTTTTGGTGGAGATGGACCTGTTCTGCTTGGTGAGTAGGGCAGAGTTGGCCAGAAGGAAAAGCTTCAGTTCTAAGCCAGTCCCTTTCCTTATCTTAACTGTTCAATGACTTGCAAGTGCTTCATTTCATTACAACATTAACTAAGTTGAATGTTGTTGTTTAAGCCACCTTTTTAAGCTACATGCATAAACCAAAATTTAAAGGTTCCTGGAAAATATGACAATAAAAATAAACTATCTTCATTAGCCTTCTGACTAGTAATACCAGATGAAGTGCAATGCAAAGGGAAGTATGTATGTTAGTCAAATTTGTTCATGGAGGAGAAACAGTGCAAAGTCCAATTTATTTATTTTTTCTTTTAAATTATTTTATTTTTTTTCTTGGTCATACATATATATTAACATTTTAAGTACACATTTCTTTATGAATCATGTTGGGAGAGAAAAATCAGAACAAAAGAAAAAAACCATGAGAGAGGAGAAAAAAAAAACAGAAAAAAGAAGTGAACATAGCATATGTTGATTTACATTCAATTTCCATTTTTCTCTTTCTGGATGCAGATGGCATTTTCTGTCCAGAGTTTATTGGGATTGCCTTAAATCACTGAATCATTGAGAAGAACCAACTTTTTCATAGTTGATAATCACCCAATCTTGCTGTTACTATTTATAATGTAATCTTGGTTCTGATTGTTTTGCTCAGCATCAGTTCATTTAAATCTTTCCAGGCTTTTCTAAAATTAGCTTGTCGTCATTTTTTTAATAGAATAATATTCCAATGCTTTCATATAGTACAACTTATTCAGACCTTTTCCAATTGATGGGTATCTTCTCATTTTCAAATTCTTTGCTACCATAAAAAGAACTGCTGCAAACATTTTTGTACATGTGAATTCTTTTCCCTCTTTTATGATTTCCTTGGGATACACACCCAATAGTGGCACTGCTGGGTCAAAGATGTGTTCACAGTTTGATAGCCTTTTAGGCATAGTTCCAAATTGCTCTCCAGAATGGTTGGATGATTTCACATCTTCACCAACAATGCATTAGTGTCAAGGTCCAAGTTAAAGAAAGATTTCTTATAAGATGGTCAAATATTCCAGATGCTCCCTTCTAGATGCCGATTTATTCAAGCCTTGAAAACCCTAAAAAAATCCCTCAAGAGAGTTTTTGGTGTTGTTCAGTCATTTTTTAGTCATATCTCTTTGTGACCTTATTTGGGGTGTTCTTGGCAAAGATACTGGGGTAGTTTGATACTTCTTTCTCTAGCACATTTTACAGATAAGAAAATGAGGCAACCAGTTAGTAAAATGACTTGCCCATCTATTTAAATCTGTGGCCAGAATTAAATTCAGAAAATTGGTCTTTCTGACTTCAGGCTTAGCACTCTGTCTACTGTGTCACCAAGTTGATAAAAGAGTTTGGACTATACTTATAGCATTACAAGGGAAAAAAATAAAATAGAAAAGAATGTCTATTTTATAAACTATTATATGTAAATGGATGGACAACCTACATAGATCATCTATCACTACAAATGGAAAAAAAATGGGGCATAGAATTGAGAGTAGGTTAAATTTCCTTTGGGAAATGGCAAAGTTATTGTAATGACCCCAATGCTTCTTTCTAAAACAAAGACTGATCTTTTTAAACACTGATTTTCTTTCATTGATTTTATATGGCTGCAAATTATTGAAAACAAACTTCTTCAAAGAACTGAAATTAAGGTGGGTATAGAAATATATCTTTCCCTGTGGAAAAGTAGGAGTAGAAGATAATAAGAGAAGGAATACGTTTGATAAAAAGGAGGAAAGATTGGGGAAGGTGGTAGTCTGAAGCAAAACACTTTTGAGGAGGGACAAGATGAAAGGAAAGAGAGAACAAAATAAATGGGAGGAGGTAGTAATTGGATGAAGTGAAACACATTTAGTAATCATAACTGTGAAAAAACTTTGAAGTGAATTTCTCTGATAAAGGCCTCATATCTCAAATATGTAAAGAATGGAGTAAAATTTATAAAAATAAGAGACATTCCTCAATTGATGAATAATCATAAGATATGAACAGTTTTCCGGTGAAGTAATCAAAGCCAGGCAAAGCCATCTGAGAAGGTGCTCTAAATTGCTATTGATTGGGGGAATACAAACTGAAACAATTCTAAGATACTATCTCATGCTTATTAGATTGGCTAAAAGGACAGAAAAAGAGAATGACAAATGGTGGAGAGGACATGATAAAATGAAACTTTAATGTACTATTGATGAAGTTGTGAACTGATTCAATCATTTTTAGAGCTATTTGGAACTATGCCCAAAGGGCTATAAAAACACTTAAACCCTTTGACCTACAGTTACCTCTACTAGCTTTGTATTAAAAAAGAGATTTTTTAAAAAAGATAAAAGGACCTATATGTATAAAAATGTTTATAGCAGTTCTTTTCTGATGGAAGGAAGTTGGAAATTTGGAGGATGTTCATCAATTGGGAAATGAATGAACAAACTGCACTCTGCTATTGTGATGGAATATTCTTGTGCTATAAGAAATGATGAGCAGGATGCTCTCAAAAAACATGCAAACACATGAGCAGATACAAAGTGAAATGTACTGTGAACAAAGTAACAGCAATACTGTAAGATGATCAGCTGTGGGACTTACCTATTCTCGGCAATAGCTAGATCAAAGCACCTCTGAAGGACTTATGAAAAATGCCATCCATCCCCAAAGAAAGAACTATTGGTCTCTGAATACAGATTGAAGCATACTTTAAAAAAAACTTACTTTATTTTTCTTGAATTTTTTTCATCTGTTTTCTTTCACATCATTATTAATATGAAAATATACGTTTTGCATGACTACACATGTAGAACCTATTAAAAAACTGCTTGCTCTCTCAATGGGAGGGAGAAGAGCAAGAGAATTTGGAATTCAGTATTAAAAGCAAATGTTAAAAATTGTTTTCATATGTAATTGGGAAAAAATAAAATAATAACTTTTAAAAAATGAATTGAAATTGAGGATCACACAAAAAGTAATGTAGAGGTATGTAGTAGGCTTGAAATGATTATCACATGACAAATAAGAATTTATTCGGGAAATGATATAAAGTATATCCTCAAAAAATGTGTGAAATCAAAAATTTGGTTAGGATTGGGGATAACTAATGGATAGCTTGCATGTTCCATTGGTATCTTTACATTATGAAGAGAATATAGTGAAAGTCCCCAAAATGTTGCATGACTTATGTTGAATGTGAGAGAGTATAAAGAGACATAGATAGGCTTATGAACGGCATCATATCTTGCTGTTCCTTACATGCAATGCTCAGCTATGAGCATTTTTATTAGCTGCACTTTATGTCTGAAACGCTATCCCTTTTTAATTTCTGCTTTTTGGCTTGTGTGAATTCTTTCAAGTTTCAGCTAAAATATTATTTTTTCTTTAAGAAGCCTTTCTAGACCTTCCTTAAGGTTAGTGACGTTCCTTTGAGATTATGTCTGGATCCTGTTTTTCTATTATTGTTTTCATATTGTTTCTTCTCCCAATCCCCTGCAAAATTCTTGAGAGCTATATTTTTCTTTGTATCCCTACCATTTAGCAGAGTATTTGGCCCATAGTAAGTGAAATCACAGAGCTGCTGGAAAATAATGGCCACTGACAATATGAAATGGTTTACTGAGCAAAGAAATTTTTGAGCCAGCAAGAATTTGCCAATTAGGCGAGTTAAGAATTCTTCTGTCCCCTGTTAAGTGACAAAAAGTCTCAAGGTTGAGGCTCTTCACAAGTCAAAGGGAAGAAATTTCTTCCTATACTTAGCTAAGATTCAGTTTCCTATTCTACAGCACTGAAGATGAAAAAGATTAAAGTATCATGAAGCCAAGCCAATGACTGATGGTGAAAAAAAGACCATAGGGGGTAACTGAGGAGAATCTAGGAGGTTCCAGGAGACTGACTTGTGTAGCAGAGAGAGGTCTTCCACACTCTTAGAAGAGCACAATGTTCAGAAAACGACTTTCTATAAAGCAGAAGTAGATAGCAGAATGGATTAAAAACCAGAATCCTATAATATATTGTTTACAAGAAACACATTTGAAGAAAAGAGTAAAGTTAAGGTGCTGTAACAGAATTTATTTTGTTTCACCATTAGTAAAAAAAGAAAAATAAAAGCAAGGGTAGTAATCATGATCTCAGACAAAACAAAACCAAAGATAGATCTAAGTAAAAGAGTAAGGAAGGAAACTATCTTATTCAAAAGTAACACAGACATTGAAGTAATATCAGTACTAAACATGTGCACCAAATAGTATTCTTAATGGAGAAGTTAAGTGAGCTACAGAAGGAAATAGAAACAAAACTATACTAGTAAGGGGCATAACCTTCCCCCTCTCAGAACTAGATAAATCTAACCACAAAATAAATAAGAAAAAAGTTAAGGAGGATAATACAATTTTTAGAAAGGTTAGATATAACAGATCTCTGGAGAAAACTAAATAGGATTAGGAAAGAATATACCTTTTTTTCTTTTTCTTTTTAAAATAAGTATAGCTCTTTAAATAACTTTAATTCTGATCATCTGATTTTGGGTAGAATATACCTTTTTTCTAAGCAGCACATGATATCCACCCAAAAACTGGCCAAGTAATAGGGCAAAAAACTTCAAAATCAATTGCTGAAAGGCAGAAATGTTGCATGCATGCTTTTCAGAGCATAATACAATAAAAATTACATTCAATAAGGGGCATTGGAAAGATAGATTGAAAATTAATTGAAAATCAAATAATTTTATCCTAAAGAATAAGTAGGTCAAAGAACAAATCATGGAAACAATCAAGGTCATTAAAGACAATGATACCAATGAAAAAACATACCGAAATTTATGAAATTCAGCCAAAGAAGTACTTAGAGGAAAATTTATTTATCTAAATTCTTACATCAATAAAATGTAAGAGAAAGAAAGAGCATATTGAACAGGCATATTCCCTACCCACACACAAAGAACAAATTAAAAATCCCTTATTAAGCACCAAACTTGAAAACCAAAAGTGAGATTAATAAAACTGAAAGAAAACTAATGAAGTAACAAATAAAACAGATAAGATACTGGTTAATTTATTTTTTTTAAATATAAAGAAAACCAAATATTTATTATCAAAAAGGAAAAAGGAAATTCACCATCGTGAAGAGGAAATTAAAGCAATCATTAGGAAATATTTTGCTCAATTACATGCCAATAAATTTGACAACCTAAGCAAACTGTTGAAAACTTATGAAAATATAAACTGCGTAGATTAACATAAGAAGTTAAATAATTCCATCTTAGAAAAAGAAATTGAAGAAACCATCAATGAATTCCCTAAGAAAAAATTCTGAGGGCCAGATGGCTTCACAAGAAAATTCTACTACATATTTGAATAACAATTCTAATACTAGATAAAACTGTTTGGTAAAATAGATAGAGTCCTACCAAATTCCTTTTATGACCACACACACAAAAAATTAGTGCTGATGCCCGCAAACTAGGAAGAGCTCAAATAGAAAAAAGAAAAGGACAGGCCAATTTCCCTAATAAATACATATTCGAAAATTGTAAATAAATTATTAGAAAGGCAATTATAACCAGGTGGGATTTATACCAGGAATTCTGGGGTAGTTCATTATTAGGAAAACTATCAGCATAATTGACCATATTAATAACAAGAACAAAAAAGCACGACTATCTCAAATGCAGAAAAATAACTGTTGACAAAATACAGCACCTATTCCTATTAAAACATCAAAGATCATAGGAATAAAAGAAGCTTTCCTTAATATGATATAAATTATCTATCTAAAATCATCTTTGCATTATCTGTAATAGAAATAAGTCAAAAGACTTCCCTGTAAGGTCAGAGGTGAAGCAAGAACATTTATTTTCACCACCATTATTTAATATTGTTATAAAGATGCTAGCTTTATAATAAGAGAAGAAAAGGAAATTAAAGGAATTAGAATAAGGCAATGAGGAAGCAAAATCATCACTCTTTAAAGGTGATATATTTTGAGAATCCTAGAAAATCAACTAAAAACTATTTGAAACAATTAACTTTAATAAAGTTTCAGAATACAAAATAAACCCACACCAATCATCAGCATTTCTATATATTACCAACAAAGCCCAGCAGAAAGAGATAGAAAGAGAAATTCCTTTTAAAATAGCTGTAGACAATATAAAATATTTGAGAGTCTACTTACCAAAACAAATCCAGGAACTATATAAACACAATTATAAAACACTTTTCACAAAAATAAAGGTAGATCTAAACAACTGGGAAAATATCAATTGCTCATGGGTAGGTTGAGCCAATAAAATAAAAATGATAATTCTACCTATATTAATTTTCTTATTCAGTGCCATATCAATCAAACTACCAAAAATATTTTGTAGAGCTAGCAAAAATAATAACAAAATTCATCTGGAAGAACAAAAAAGTAAAAAATATCTTGGGAATTAATGAAAAAATTATAAAGGAAGATTGTCTAGCTGTAACTAGACAACAGTTTAAAATAAGAATCATCAGAACTATTTGGTACTGGCTAAGAAATAAGAGTGGTAGATTGTAGACTAGACACAGTAAGTAATAAATGACCACAATAATCTAGTGTTTGATGGATCCAAAGACTCCAGCTTCTGGATAAGAACTCACGATTTGACAGAAACTGCTGAGAAAATTGCTACACAGTATGAAAGAAACTAACATCTTACACCATATACCAAGATAAGCTCAAAACGGGTATGTGATTTAGAAATAGAAGAGTGATCCCATAAGCAAATTAGGAGAGCAAGGAGTTTACCTATCAAATCTTTGGAGAAGGGAAGAATTTTTGACCAAACAAGAGACAGCAATCATTAAAGGAAGTAAAATGGAAAATTTTGATTATCTTAAATTAGAAAGTTTTTGCACAAACAAAACCAATACAATCAAGATTAGAAGGAAAACAGAAAGCTGGGAAACAATTTTCATGGCATGTATCTCTGGTAAAGACCTCATTTCTCAAATATATATAAAATTGAGTCCAATTCATGAGAATACAAGACATTCCCTAATTGATAAATGATCAAAGAATATGAACAGGTAATTTTCAGACTAAAAAATCAAAACTATCTATAGTCATATGACATTACCGCTACTGATTAGAAAAATTAAAATAACTCTGAGGTACCATCATACCTATCAGATTGGCCAACATGACAGAAAAGGAAAATGATAAATGTAGGAGGGGATGTGGGAAAAAATGGGATACTAACACACTACTGGAGTTATGAACTGATCTAACCATTTTGGAAAGCAATTTGAAGCTATGACCAAAGGTAATTAAACTGTGCATACCCTTTGATCCAGCAATACCACTACTAGGTCTGCATTTCAGAGAGATCATAAAAAGGGAAAAGGACTTACATGTACAAAAACATTTATAGAAACTCTTTTTGTGGTGGTAAAAAATTGGAAATTGAGGGTATGTATATCAATTAGAGAATGGCTGAACAAATTGTGGTATATAAATTCAAAGAAATGGATATACTATTGTGCTGTAAGAAATGAGACTTAACTGATGCAAAGTGAAGTGAGCAGAACCAGGAGACCATGGGTGATCAAATATGAATAACAGTTCTCAACAATACAATGATCCAAGACTTATTCCAAAGGACTTATGATGAAAAAATGCTATCCACATCCAGGGAAAGAAATGATGGATTCTGAATATGTATCTAAGCATATTATTTTTTAATGATTTTTTTTTTACTTTTTGTTTTTTTTTCTTCTCTCACAACATGATTAATTTGGATATGTTTACATGATTTCACATATATAACCTAAATAAAATTCCTTATCATTTTAGGGAGGAAGGAAGAAAATTTGAAAGTCAAATTTTAAAAAATGAATGTTAAATTTTTTATATGTAATTGGAAAAAATAAAATACTATTAAAAAAACTAGTCCCTCTGCCCCTTACTATCAGCTACCAAGTTATAGACTCACATCCCTACCCCTTTTTAGCAGTTCCTCTCAGCAAGTTCCCAACTTGGACCGCAAGAACCCAATTTGATGAGGAACTAATATATCAAATGACTTGCTAGACCCAACCCAGAATATGCTGGCTCATCAAGAGCAAGCCCAGGAGAACTACTTATTTGAGGGGAGATAGCTGTACAGTGCCTTGTGGATAACTAATGATGAGACTACTTTCTTAATGAATGTCATCAGTATCTTTCAGAAAGAGAAAAAGAAAAAGAACTACTTGTAGTTCAGGAGCTATGAGTTTTCTATACTTTGTACCCATTTTTCTCTTTTCCTGTACTTTGGATGTATTTGTGGAAGAGAGTTCCTCTGGTGTTTTGTAACTATTGTTCTTGCTGTGCCATGTAAGCAGTAAATCCCTTGCTAAAGAATTGTCTATTGGCTAATTATTAAGAAAAAGTACCTGGTTGGACTTGTGAAGTAATGATTAAAAGTACAGTTTTACTCTTAGAATTCTGAAAGTAGTAATAGCTATCATTTGGGGGACCCAACTTGCCAGTGGAAGCCTGAGTAGGGTGAGGGAGCCCTGAGGATATTAGTTACAAGTAAAATATGTTAATATGGATTTGGGATTACTACCCAGGAAGTGAACAAATAGGGAAGTGAAAGGAGGGAGCAGCTAAACTAAAACAGGTATGAATTTTTTAAGCAGACTTGGCTCTTTGTTAGTTTCACCAGCCTAATATGATAGAGAATGCACACCCTGAAGCTGAAACTTCATGGAAATTTCAGAAAAGACACTTTTGAAGCAGAACAGAAAAAGAGGTGGATTTATAGGAAGAATTATATAAATCTTATAAAAATAATCTTCTTTTTCCTAAGAAATCATTCTGGCAGGATATTTCAAGGGGCTAATTCAAAATACTAATTAGATTGGAGGGAGAAGCTGACACAGCTTCTTGATGCTAATCTTTTGTTTTATTAGGAAAATCCCAAGACAAGACATTTGTTTTATAATTCATTAACTGCATTCTTTGCAAGCTATTTTTTTTTTCTTTAGTTGACAGTAGCAGCTTTTTGTCCCAGGTGAATTATGGAAAAGTGACTGGTAAAGAACTTGGCCAAGAAAGTTGTATTGGAGTACTTTTGAAACCTAGTAAGAAGGGGTGACACTGATAAAGGGAAAGATACTATCATTCTAATAGCTCTCGGGTATGGGTCTATTAGAAAAAAAGTTGAGAAACCTTTAGATAGAACTGAGTTTGGCTATCAAGTCTTGTACCTCTTCTTGACTGCAAGTTTATTTAAAAGTCAAAGCTAGGAAGAAAAGATATTTGATTACTGAATTAAGATTAAAAAAATACTTCTGTCTTACACCTACTTAAGTCTCAGGAACATGGAGAAGTAAAAAGTTTATTTGTAATCACATAACCCAACATTTTGTTTTATGTAAGAAAAAACTGAAATCCAGAGAGTTCAATTTTGTCATAGCAGGAGAAGTTCAACTAGGGATGCTTAATCTGGAGAAGATAAAGCCTTTGTATAGGAAATTGCACTTTAGCTGAGATGTGAAGGAAGTGTGGATTTGTAAAAGGTAAAAGTCAGGAAGAAGTATATTCTAGTTATGTAGTACAGGACCTGTACACAGGCAGAATGTGTTCTTAAACCTTTATTTATATTTTTATTTTTGCCATGGATATTTTAGGCAGTCCATGGAAGCCTATGAACCCCGTCTCTATGTTTTTAAAAGCACAAAAATAAATGCATAAAATTACAAAAAAAGTATTATAATGAAATATAATTATAAAAATATTTTAAAACATGCAAATTCATAGATCTCAGGTTAAGAACCTCTGATCTAGAAGGCAGTGTGTGGGGAAGAGAAAGTAGATTAGTTTGATTGGAACAACAAATGCGTTAAAGGGAACAATGTAAAATGAGTTTGGTATGGTAGTCTAGAAACAGATGTGAAAAACTTTAAATGAGCAAGAGAAGGCAAATATGTTGTTAGTATTTCTCTGAAACAATGGTAAGACTGATTTATTGTATTTTAGGTGGAAGTTATTTGTATCTTTTAATGATCAGTTTTAGTATTTTGTAGTAATATAAAGAATTCAATAAAATTTCTAAATATTAAAACATGATTTTATTACAAAATAATTAGGATTTTTTTTTACCTTGTCTCCTTCAGAAAAAGTTATTCCATCGTGAGCTCTCTTCCAAGTGATTTCAGGAATGGGTTCTCCTTCTGCCTCACATACAAGTGTTATCTGACTATTCTCAAATGTCGTTTCATTTTTAAGTTGTATTATGTGAGGCTGTACTGTAAAAACAAAATGCATGTATGAATTTGAGTAAATTCATCCTAGGACTTAAAAAAAAATTTTTAACTGCTTAAAACACATTCAACATAATTCCTGAAGGTGTCTTTATGATGATTGAATTATTTAGTCACCTAATACAAGAAAACATAAAATATTAATAGATTTAACTCATTTTATGAAGATAATGATGGTATTTAAAAGATGTTGTTGCCTTAGATAAAATGTCTACCACATTTAATATTTACTTGGAAAATTGTGCTAATACTTATTTTATGATTCATCAAAAGATTTAATTATTTAAAATTAATCTGATATTCTATGAAGCCTACTTTTCAGTGATTTTACTTTTTCTTCTCTGCATATTTTCTATTATAAAAGTCAAGTAATAGATTTAAAAGCTGTGATCTACATAAAGCGGTCAAATAAATGTTAGAACTTTAAAACAACTTCACCTAAGAAGAAAATATTGAATGATTTTTTTCTTACCTCAAATACAAAAAATAGTTGTTATCTAGATAAATACTAACAATTAGATTAGCCCCAGGCTTGCACTTCTTAAAAATCAGTTGACAATATGAAATATATATGTGGTTGCTTTTTTCTAGATCTTAAGTATTTTTCAATATTTTCTTAAGCAAACACTAAAACCTAAAGTTTTGATCTTTAGAAGAAATTATTTATGTTCTAAATTCCTCAAAAACTTTCAGTCCTGAAATGGAAAAAAAAAAGTTGGATGACTTAGATGTAGTAATTAATTTTTTAAAAGAGCACTTATTATTCATGGAATATCCAAAGGCTGGCATTATAAGGAAAAATGGGAAATATATCCTAGCATTTTACTAATTTTTATAAGTAATATCTTGTAGTATTTCAATATATTTCTTATGTACTTTCATTAGTATATATTGATTTAATTACATTTAATGTGTATATTATAATCATATCATGTTTGAAAGTATTAAGAGAATGCATATTAAAGATAGCAATTGAATCTATAAGCCAAGAGAATCTAGAGTAAAAGAAAATTTAATTTTTTTTTTTTTTTTTTTGCTTTTTGCTGAGGCAATTGGGGTTAAGTGACTTGCCCAGGGTCACACAGCTAGGAAGTGTCTGAGACCAGATTTGAACTCAGGTCCTCCTGACTTCAGGGCTGGTGCTCTAACCACTGCGCCACCTAGCTGCCCCAGAAAATTTAATTTTCTAACAATATTTCTAATAAAATGATTTACAAAATTTATGTTAGGCACCATGTTAAGTATTTCACAATTACTATATCATTTGTTCCTCCCAAAAATGGTGGGAGTACTATTTTCATCCATTTTACAGATTAGCAAACTGAAGTAAACAGATGAGAGGTAACTTGCTTAAGATCAAACAGTCAATAAATTTCTGAGACCAGATTCTGAATCAGGTTTTTCCTGGTTTATGCATTTTCCAGCATATTATCTTAATTCCAAACAACAAATGTAATTTGCATTAATTTCTTATTTACCACAATTATCCTGATAGGAAAACACATTTAGAACATGTTCCAATTTAGTTTTAGGACAGATTTAAACCAAATAAAATCTAGATTTTAAAACCACTAATGTAACATTTAAAATCTCAAAAATTTCTAGTAGCACTTCAAAACTGAAAGGCCACTTATCAATTAGTTCATTTTCAAAGACATATGGGTGACACTCTTAGATCTCTATAACCTTTTATCTTTTTCCTTTTAAATCACCCAAAGAGCAGGATCAAATTCCTTTTTTCATAATTCAGTCCTCATTCTTTCATCTGTCCTCAAGTTTTAACCATGTAGGAGAGATAGGGAAAGGCTCCACATGGACGGTTCCATCCTTCTGCTTTGGACCATGGGAATTTCATGCTGTAATTTGCATCATGCATCATGCAAATATAAACTACTGCTATAGTTTCTATATCATAAAGAATAATCACATAATGTTCTCACTAGTAAAATGCTATAATATATTTCCCATTTTTCCTTGTAATGCCAGCCTCTGGATATTCCATGAATGGGTAAGTACCCTTTTAACCTAATATTTCTCTTCTTGTTTCAAGAGATTTTAAAAAAAAACTGCCTCACCTAAATGCTTACATTTTTACATCTTGAGTTTCATAGTCTTATTATAACTTAGCAACTTAGTACTAATTGACTCAAACATTATTTCAAAGTTCAATTCTGTTTATTCTCTAGTAGACAAAAATCACCTTTTTAACTAGAGCAATACATTTATCATCTCCAAAAAGAGGAGGGAGCAAGATGTTCTTAATCAGTGCAGCAAACCTTTAAAAATCTGTTTTAGTAGGTATAAAAAACCTTTAAATCATAATAAAGTTTTCCATAAAAATATTACATTTTAGTTGCAAATTTCAATTTCTAATGATTTGTAATACCACCGCACAATTTCTTCCTCTTAAATTGAGTACAGTTGGAAGGGTTGACAGAAGAGATGGCAGACAAAAGTCAAATATGTCTGTAATACAGAATATAAGGCAGGAAGCCTGCTTTCTAATGAATCCAGAAGAGCATCGAAGTTCTCCCAGGCCTAGTTAACAGCTTTCAATTCTTAGTCTATTCAAATATCAATTAAATTCTATTAAATTGTTCACAAAAGCAACACAAAAAAATTTTCCATATTAAATTTTACTTACTCTTTAGTTGTTCCCTAATTTACCCAAACTCTTCTTTTTTTGTAGATCAGGAAATAATTAATAACAGGGAGTTCCTAAATGAATTGGTTACTGAAATGACCAGCTACAATCTGTTTTTTCCCCTTCACTTTGTCATGGTCATAATGGCCCTGTTACTATACTATTAAGCTCTTTCCCAAACACTTAAATTTTTGTTACATATAACAGGGTGGTTCTATTCATGCTAAAAAAAATTAAATCTATAAACTTCATATTAACACCTGAGTCCTATTCCTCCTTATCATGAGTCAGCTGTGGTGCTCCTCACCTTGGCTAACTTCCCTGGGTCTAATTCCTTTAACTAAAGGGTGGAATAAAGGGACCACTCTGATCCTATTTTAACTACTATTAAAATTTTGCCACATAGTCAAAACTAACTATCTCCATAGTTTTTGGTTGCTTCCTAAGGAACTCATGGAAATTCAAGAAACATTAAGGCATGGAAAGCAGGTAAATGTTCAATAGTGAAATGGCAATCTAAAATGTTTTTGATCATCTTGTTATTTTAAGTGGAAATGTCAATTATAATCTCCCTAGTATTATCAGATTATAATATACTTGGGAAATATTTAACAAAACTGAAATATAATAAAGCATAGATATTATATCTTAAAAATATGTCAGCATGTGGCTTCAGGAATCCTTATGGATGATTTCTATTTCTATTTGAGTTTGACATTTTTAAACTAAATTTGTTACTGTCATAATACCAGAGGACATTGTTAATGATTTGCATTCATATGATGTCTTAGATTGATTTTGAGGCTTCAAATAAGATTACTCTTAGGTCATTCTTGCTTTGGTAAGTGAAATGAAAAGCTGGATGTATTTTTGTCATACTAGACTAGAAGTTTCATAGCTCTGCAGTCAAAAATTCATGTCTCCAAAAGGACTATAAAAAGATACCTTAATAAAAAAAAAGCCCTCTCCCATATTCAAAAAGAAGTATAAAACTGTCTACCAAAGACAATTATAAATGATTTGGAGGCCATCTTTTCCTTTGGAATTTTCTCCTCTCTAAAGTGCTTTCCAGTCCTTAAACACTATAAATAGGGGTGTCAGTTATACAACCAGTAATATAATTGATAGATGACTATAATTCAGTCTATCATGCAGACCGAAGACTTTAGACAGTAGTAGCAGCACAATTCCCCTGTTCATGTAGCTCGTAGTTCATTTCGCTCACCGCCAAACTCCTGCTCAGAGTTTGGCAATTTCAATTTCAAAAAGCTATAAAATTCTAATCAGCCATTTTGCTACTTTTTAGTACCTCTAAAAGAGAATTGGCTAGTGAAAAAGATGAAAAAATTAAATCATCTTCTGTATTTTCTTCTTAATAACTTTAGTAGAAAGGTAGGCATGAAAAGTGATGCTTAGTGTTAAAATATAATTTAGGACCACTGTTTATTAAGATAGCTATCATTATTAAAAAATTTTACTTCTCAGTAGTAAGACCTGTTCCATCATTTAAGTACTCATATTTTGAAATGTTTCTTACTTTTGCAAAATTCATTTCAAGTGTGAAGACTTGGAAAAACCATTGTTTTCTTTTTACTTTATAGTTCTAATAGCTTTAGTATTAGTTGTAGTTTCATCATTAATATTTATTTATTGTAAACATGAATTGATTTAATGTTCCATTAAAAAGACATATCTAGGGCTGGGGTAAATGGTGTTTTTTATTTTTATTTTTTAATAAACATCACAACAGGGATAGAAGTCCTTTTCCCTTTTATAGTTCTTTAAAGGCAGAAATAATAGTTATGAGGATTAATAGTATTTTGGTTAAAATATAAGGAATGGTGACGTGGAAATTTTTTTTTACCATGAACAGAATTATTTCTATAGAAGAGTAAATAGAATTCCAGAGGGATTTATAGTTCAGGAAAATTATTTGGCTACTCACCTCAAGAAGCAAGAATCTAATCATTCCAAAGTTTCTCAGAAATCAGTGAATTCTAAGTTTGAAAATATCTTAAATAGCTTGGATCTAATTTCCTAGAAATTATCATCAAGTATGTAGATAGATTATTTTAAATTCTCTCTAGAAAATTAGGATGTGTGATTTCATCAGTGGTAAGGAAGTTTTCTCTACTAATGCAGTTGCAGCTTTCCTTCAATTCTGAGTGACAGAGAGTTGCTTGAGAACACTGAGAAAATGAATGATTTGTCCATACTGCATGTTTGACCATTTGCAGTATGTTTCAGAAGCAAGTCTGGAACCCAGCATTTTCTACTTCTGAGGCAATACTGCCTCATTTCAAACTTAATTACCAAAAAAGAGTATTTTTTTAAAAATGTTAAAGTGTGTTTGAAAAAAATGTTTTAGTAAAGCAATCCCAAGGAAACTTCTACTTCTTGCTTACTTATTTTCTTCTCTCTGCTTAGCTAAGCATTTTACAATACTTTAATAAAACAGATGGGTAACACCTACAAATTTAAAGCAACATATGTAGTATTTTAGTGTACTGAAAAGAAACAATGAGATTATAATGTGAAAATTAAATATCCTTCAATAATCAAAATTTTAAAAAAATTAATTTTTTTTAAACATATGCCAGGGTGGTTCTATTCATGCTAAAAAATTCTTTAAAGCCACCATCCCTTTGATTAAGCCATATACACAATTACTCTCAACTGGTCATTATTTTCACCTTTAGGAAAGGGGTATTATAGTTATAAATCAAAGATCAGTGTCTACTAGTTACAGCATTTTTGATGAATACCTATTAATATTTATCTATAGAAATAAAATTCATTCCCATACATATATTTTTTGGAAATCATTATTAATCTGTTATATTGTTAATCATCTATGTAGGCAGGTTATATAAAGAAATAAGTTAATACTTACCAAAGACTTGTAGGAATGACTGCTTTTCATCTTTTCCTGCTATGTTTGTGGCTCTACAGATATAAGGACCCCCATCACTATTTATAATATTCCTGACAGTTAGTTCAGAATTGTTTTTTTTCAATGTATATTTTTCATTGTCTTCAACAAGTTTGCCATTTCTGAGAAAGAGAGAGAGAGATGTTACTTACTTTTTATAGAGTTTCCTTCATAATTTTATTCAACTTTACAAAAATTTATGAACTAGAAATAAATGTCTATCATTTTATAGTTACTAGTATTGATCGACAGATACGGTCATCTGCCATCAAAAGTTAATCTTATATGTTCAACTGAATCTCATTTTGGGATAAGGGATTATACTTGAAGATGCTCTTTAAAACATAAAACAGATTTTAATAACTAGAAAATATTAAATTACTAATAATTCTCTAAAAAATTCAAACATTAAATTTTGTACTTATTTATTTTCCTTTAGTAAAGGGACATTGTGGCTCCATTTTTTTTTTTTGCTGAAGGTGGGCAAAAGGAGGAAATCAATGGAAAAACTAAGAAATATTAATTATTTCCTAAATTCCAAGTGCTGTGCCAGGTGTTGGTGATATAAATAAAAAAGTGAGAAAATTTTTATTACACTTCAGGTAAAGATAGGAAGAGTTGAAGCAATACGTGACAAACCTGGTAGAAGAAGGAAATAATAAAGAAGGGGCACTTCACAAATTATTTGGGCATATGGTAAAACAGATGAAAATTTCACCATGTTAAGAAAAAAACAGCTAATGAATTATTGGCTTTCTTGAATGATAATCAGATAAAATAATAGCTGTTAAGTGCTTTGAAATTTTTAACACTTTTTAAAATATTATATTTATGTTACCAAAAACTGCCATTATAGAAGCTGGCATAACAAAGTGCTCATTTTATGGTAAAGAACCAAATTCAAATCCTACTTCAGTTACTTGCCAGATTTGTGACTGAGCAAGTCACTTCTGTAACTCTGAACAAAGTCACTTGATATTGTTCTGCCTTAATTTCATTATTTATAAAGGAGAGATTTTGTGAACGATAAAATGAGATAATATGGTGCTATATAAATTAAGATAATAGCTGATATTCTGAACCTAATCCTGATTAATAGAAATTAACTTGGTTTTAGGTAGAAATATGGACCATTTTAGGAGAAAGCAATCATTTCTTCTTAGACATTGTAAAAAATGAAAGGAAAGTTAGCCTAGGGTGTCCTACAGTTTTGTAGAAAAAAAATTTTTAAAAGTTGAGAGAAAAGCTGGGTAGAGTTATGGCTTAAAAATTCATCAGCAAAGTTAATTTAAGAAGCGATGGGTTCCTCAAGGGTGAAATTTTGAAGATTCAAATAGAAACAAATCTACTAAAAGGTGATCCCTCCTCAAAAGGAAACTAAAGAGATTAAATGAGTACACAGTTTATTCATAGATCAGCAGAAGTTTTTAAAAGACATATATTAAAAGAGAGAGAAAATGAAAGAACTAGTCAGAGTCTGGATCTGTTGAAGAGAGGATTGGCAGAGGAGTAGAGTGCCCATCAATTCAATTATAAAGCACTATTATTGATCGTATTACCTTTGTTTCAAATTTTTTACTTTTTTATTTTTGGTGATACCATTGGGGTAAATGACTTGCCCAGGATCACATGTCTGAAGGTAAATTTGAACTCAGGTTCTCCTGATTTCGAAGTCAATTCTTAATCAACTGTGCCATCTGGTTGTCCCAAAATCTCATATATATATATTTATGTACACATATATGACTACATATATATACATATATGTGTCTACACGCATATGTATATATATGTGAAAATTGTAAAAAAGGGCATCAAAAGTAAAATTCCAAGAGGATATGATGAAAGGAAAACATAATTAACAATCATGAACATGAACATAAATTAGATAAACTGACTTCCAAAGCACAGGAGGGCAGCAGAATGGACTGGAGTTCTAACTGTAGGTTCTTTATAAGAAACATTCTCAAAAAATAAAGATTTTTACAGAATTAAAATGAGAGGAATTTGTATGATAAAATTTATTACACAACTCAAAAAAGCAGGTTCAGCAATCATGATCCTAGACAGGGCAACAATAACAATATACATGGTTAAAAGGGATTAAACAGGAAGCCTACATTATATTTAAATGTAGCATGAACATTAAAATAATTTCAATATTTATACATTAATTATATAATATAAATATAGATATAATGAATATACATATACACATGTGAGTATACATATATGCATACATATATATGTACACACATCAGGTTGTATAGTTAATTGAATAACAGGGAGAAAGAGAGAACAAAAATTTAATAGTTGGGGATATTGGTGTTCCATTCACAACTAGGCAAACCTAACAACAAGACAAACAAGAAAGAAGTTAAATACCTGAATAAAATTTTACAGAAGTTAAATATAATAGAACTCTTTGTACTACAGAATATCAAAAAGACCATAGATATTTCTTAGCTTTAATGTTATCTTTGCAAAAACTGACCTTGTGGCCACAACTTATAAACACGCAGAAAAGCAAAAATATTAAACACAACTTAAAAAAAGGTATTTGTATAGATTTATATATTCTGAAGAAATTTATGTCCATTAGCTCATTTGACCTTCACAAGTAGTTTTTTATTTGATTCTCTATATTCTCAAAGTTTAACATCATATCATCTGCAAAGAGTGATAGTCTTATTTTCCCCAATACCTATTCTATTTTTTTTTAATTTCTTTTTCCTTCTTTATTGCTAAAGCTCATAATTTTAGTACAATATCGAATGATAGTAGTGATAATGAGCATCCTTGTTTTACCCTTAATTTTACTGGGAAGTATTACAAATAATCTTTGCTGATGGTTTTAGGTAGATACTAATCATTTTAAGGAAAACTCCATTTATTCCTATGCTTGCTAAAGTTCTTAATAAGAATGAATACAGTATTTGTTACAAGCTTTTTTTGCATCTATTGAGATAATCATATTAATTTTGTTATTGATTTGGTTAATTATGCTGATAGTTTTCCTATTGATCCAGTCCTTCATTCTTGGTAAAAAACAAAACAAAACAAAAAAACCCCCCAAAAATACCACCTGGTCATAGTATATTATTTTCATGATAAATTGCTGTAATCTCTTTGCTAATATTTTATTTACAATTTTGCATCAATATTCATTAGGAATATTGGTATATAACTTTCTGTGTTCTGACTCTTCCTGATTTCGGTATTAGCACCATTGTTATGTCACAAACAGACTTTGGTAGGACTCTTTGCCTATTTTTCAAAGTGTTTATATACTAATGGTATTAATTGTTCCTGAAAGGTTTGGAAGAATTCACTTGTAAAGCCATCTGGCTCTGGAGACGATGGCTTGTTTAATTTCTTTTTTCTAATATAAGTTATTTAAGTATTTCATTTCCTTTTCTGTTTTTCTGGACAATTGTAATTTTGTAATTATTCAGATTTATTGGCATACAGAAAGCAAAACAGCTCCTAATTATTGTTTGATTTCCTCTTTATTGGTCATTAATTCACCCTTTTCATTTTCAATACTGGTAATTTTGATGATAGGATTTGAACTTAAGTCTTCCTGACTTCAGGGCTGGTACTCTATCCATGGCACCACCTAGTCTCCCCCTCCACCCCCCCATCTTCACACTTCTCAAGATAGCAAGCAATCCAATATATATTAAAAACATACAATCTTTATAAACATATTTGCATATTTGTCATGTTGTTCAGGAAAAATCAGATTAAAAGGAAAAAAAAACAACAAAAAAGAAATAGCAAACAAAAAAACAAAAGATGAAAATACTATTTTTCTGGGTGGGCGGAGCCAAGATGGACTCTCTGTGTTCTCCTCTGACCTTCTCTCAAATCAACAATAAAATAAGCCTCTGAACTGATCTTTAAGTCAACGAATCTAGAAATATTTGGACTAGGAAACACTGCTTGAAGTTACCTCTAAAGAACTTCATAGCAGGTCTGTTTCAGTCGGGCAGCAGGGTAAGCAGTTTGCTCGGTGCAGCTCAGGAACTGAGGGCAGCTCTGGAAGTGAGGGCAGAGAACTGGGTGGGACTCAGCTCAGCGTGGCAAACTCCAAACACCCTGCGGGTGTTTCTGAGGCATTCCGGACACTCTGCCCTGATTGGGGGCAGGTGTTCTGGAAGATCTGCCCTATATAAGGAGTAAATTGGGCAAAGTCCTAGCCCCACCGGCCCAGCACTGGAAGTTAATTAGCGGAATTGCCCCAGGGCAAACTACCACAGCCGTGGCTTCTCTGGCTTTAAACAGACCCCAAACCTCTAAAAAATGAGTAAGAAGCAGAAGACAGCTCTCACCATAGACAGCTTTTATGGAGAGAAAGAAGGGCAGATCCCAGATCCTGAGGTTCTTATAAATAAAGTAACTCCAGAGGAAGCCATCAAGGGAGATATAACCTGGTCCCCCTTCCACAAGGCCTTCCCGGAATATTGCATAAAGAATCTCAAAAGGGAGCTAGATGATAAATGGGAAAATAAACTGAGATCAGTGCAAGAAGGATATAATGCCCTGCAAGAAGAATATAATGCCTGGCAAAAGAGATATGAAAAAGACACCTATTTACTGAAAAACAAAATTGGTGAAGTGGAAAAAGTATGCAATGAACAAATCGGCCAGTTACAAAAGGAGCTAAAAAAGGTAACTGAAGAAAACAACACTTTAAAAATAAGAATTGAACAAATGTAAGTGAATGACTCAATAAGACTTCAACAATCAGTCAAACAAAAACAAAAATATGAAAAATTAGAAGAAAATATGAAATATCTCCTAGGAAAAACAACTGACTTGGAATAGATCTAGGAGAGACAATCTAAGGATTATTGGACTTCCTGAAAGCCATGATGAAAAAAAGAATCTAAACACTATCTTCCAGGAAATTCTGAAAGAAAACTGCCCTGAGGTTGTAGAATCAGAAGGCAAAATCACCATTGAAAGAATTTATCAATCACCTCCTGAAAGAGACCCCAAAATTAAAACCCCAAGGAATATCGTGGCTAAATTTCAGGACTATCTCACCAAGGAAAGATTCTGCTAGCAGCTAGAAAGAAACAATTCAAATACCGAGGATCAATAATTAGAATCACACACGATCTGTCAACCTCCACATTGAAGGATCGAAGGGCCTGGAACCGGATATTCAGAAAGGCAAAGGAACTTGGATAACAGCCAAGAATAACCTATCCAGCTAGAATGAGCATTATCCTCCAGGGAAGAAAATGGTGATTTAATGATGTAGGTGAATTTCACTTTTTTTTTTTTTTGCTTTTTGCTGAGGCAATTGAGGTTAAGTGACTTGCCCAGGGTCACACAGCTAGGGAATGTTAAGTGTCTGAGACCAGATTTGAACTCAGGTTCTCTTGACTTCAAGGCTGGTGCTCTACCCACTACACCATCTAGCTGCCCTGAATTTCACCTATTTCTAATGAAAAGACCCGATCTGAACAAAAAATTTGACCTCCAAACACAGAACCCAAGAGAAGCATAAAAAGGTAAAAAGGAAAGGACTCTTGAGAACTTTATTTCTACTATGGGGATACTTAAAGATTGGGGGTATAATTTGATATTACTTCGATAATATGAAAAAGAAAACTAGAGGGAGAAAGGCTATCATACTGGGGGAAAGAGGGAAAAGGTGATAAAATAAGGTTAAAAAAAAAGGAGGTAAAAGTAAGGTAAAATCTCATGAAGAGGCAAAGAAAACCTAATATAACTGAGGGAAAGAAGTGAGGGAGATGAGCATTGTGTTAATCTTACTCTCATCAGATTGGGCTTTAAAGTGTATATGAGACACATTTGGTTTCACAGAGAAACTTGTCCTTCCTTATAGGGAAGTGGGAGGGAAAGAA
>JAJPUD010021247.1:0-23356 GCA_023553655.1 Myrmecobius fasciatus | reverse complement strand
AGGAGAGACAATCTAAAGATTATAGGGCTTCCTGAAAGCCATGATGAAAAAAAGAACCTAGACACTATCTTCCAGGAAATCATGAAAGAAAACTGCCCTGATATTTTAGACCCAGAAGGCAAAATACTCCTTGAAACAATCCACCGATCACCTCCTGAAAGAAACCCAAAAATTAAGTCCCCCAGAAATATCGTGGCTAAATTCCAGAACTATCATACCAAGGAAAAGATATTACAAGAAGCCAGAAAGAAACAATTTAAATATCGGGGAGCTACAATTAGGATCACACAGGACCTAGCAGCTTCTACTTTGAAGGATCGAAGGGCCTGGAATCAGATATTCCGAAGGGCAAAGGAACTTGGATTACAGCCAAGAATAAGTTACCCAGCTAGAATGAGCATTATCTTCCAGGGAAGAAGATGGTCATTCAATGATATAGGAGAATTTCACCTATTTCTACTGAAAAGACCAGAACTGAGCAAAAAATTTGATCTACAAACGCAGAACACAAGAGAAACATAAAAAGGTAACAAGAAAAAATAACTCTTGAGAACTATATGTTATAGATACTTATAGAATGAGGGTTGATTTTATGAATCTATTATTACATTATGATTATGATATGATTACTGTGATTTTATGGTTATCATATGATTACTGTGATTTTATGATTATTATTATATGTTTATTGTGATTTTATGATTATTATGATATGATAAACTGAAAAAGAAATTAGAGGTAGAAAAGGGATAACACTGGAAGAAGAGGAAAAGGAGGTAAAATAAGGGAAATTACATCACATGTAGAGGCAAAGAAAAACTATAATGATTGAGGGGAGAAAAGGGAGGGGAATGAGAATTGGGTTAATCTCCATCTCATCAGATTTGGCTCAGAGGGAATAATAGACGTACTTATAAGAAAACTGGAGGGAAAGGGGAGAAAAAAGGGGTGGGTGGGGCTCTAAAGGGGAAGGATTGTTTGAGGGAAGTGGTTTTCAAAAGCAAAATAGTAGGGAGGAGGGAAAGGGAATAAGAAAGAGAAAAGCATAAGCAAGGGTAAATAAGATGGCAGGAAATACAGAATTAGTTATTTTAACTGTGAATGTGAATGGAATGAACTCTCCCTTAAAGCAGAAGCAGATAGCAGATTGGATTAAAAATCAGAATCCAACAATATGTTGTATACAAGAAACACATCTAAAACATAGAGATATATACAGGGTGAAGGTAAAAGGCTGGAGCAGAATCTATTATGCTTCAGGTGAACAAAAAAAAGCAGGGGTGGCAATCCTGATCTCAGACCAAGTAAAAGCAAAGATAGACTTCATTAAAAGAGACAAAGAAGGAAATTATATCTTCCTAAAGGGTACCATAGATGATGAAGCAATATCAATACTAAACATATATGCACCAAGTGGTATAGCATCCAAATTCCTAGAGGAGAAGTTAAGAGAGATGCAAGGAGAAATAGACAGTAATACTATACTAGTGGGAGATCTCAGCCTCCCTCTCTCAGAACTTGATAAATCAAATCACAAAATAAATAAGAAAGAAGTTAAGGAGGTAAACAAAATGTTAGAAAAGTTAGGTATGATAGATCTTTGGAGGAAATTAAATGGAGACAGAAAGGAGTTTACTTTTTTCTCAGCAGTCCATGGAACTTATACAAAAATTGACCATGTGTTAGGACACAAAAACCTCAAAATCAAATGCAGGAAGACAGAAATAATAAATGCATTTTTTTTAGATCATGACGGAATAAAAAATCACATGCAATATAAGGCCAGGAGAAAATAGACCAAAAAGCAATTGGAAAGTAAATAATTTCATCCTAAAGAATGAATGGGTTAAACAGCAAATTACAGACACAATTACTAATTTCATTCAAGAGAATGACAATAATGAGACAACATACCAAAATTTGTGGGATACAGCCAAAGCGGTAATAAGGGGAAATTTTATATCTCTAGATGCTTACTTGCATAAAATAGAAAAAGAGAAAATCAGTGAATTGGGCTTGCAACTAAAAAAGCTAGAGAAAGAATAAATTAAAAACCCCCAATCAAATACCAAACTTGAAATCTTAAAAATAAAAGGAGAGATTAGTAAAATTGAAAGTAAAAAAAACTATTGAATTAATAAATAAAACTAAAAGTTGGTTTTATGAAAAAACCAACAAAATAGATAAACCTCTAGTTAATTTAATTAGAAAAAGGAAAGAGGAAAATCAAATTGTTAGTCTCAAAAATGAAAAGGGAGAACTTTCCACCAATGAAGAGGAAATTAGAGCAATAATCAGGAGTTACTTTGCCCAACTGTATGCCAATAAATTTGATAACCTAAGTGAAATGGAGGAATATTTACAAAAATATAGATTGCCCAGATTAACAGAAGAGGAAATAAATTACTTAAATAGTCCCATTTCAGAAAAAGAAATAGAACAAGTCATTAATCACCTCCCTAAGAAAAAATCCCCAGGACCAGATGGATTTACATGTGAATTTTACCAAAACATTTAAAAAACAGTTAACTCCAATATTATATAAACTATTCGAAAAAATAGGGAATGAAGGACTCCTACCAAACTCTTTTTATGATACAGACATGGTAGTGATACCTAAACCAGGTAAAACAAAAACAGAAAGAAAATTATAGACCAATCTCCTTAATGAATATTGATGCAAAAATCTTAAATAAAATATTAGCAAAGAGATTACAGAAAATCATTCCTAGAATAATGCACCATGACCAAGTAGGATTTATACCAGGAATGCAGGGATGGTTCAATATTAGGAAAACTATTAACATAATTGACTATATTAATAACCAAACTAACAAAAACCATATGTTAATCTCAATAGATGCAGAAAAAGCATTTGATAAAATCCAACATCCATTCCTATTAAAAACATTAGAGAGTATAGGAATTAATGGACTTTTCCTTAAAATAGTCGGTAGCATCTATTTAAAACCATCAGCTAGCATCATATGTAATGGTGATAAACTGGAATCATTCCCAGTAAGATCAGGGGTGAAACAAGGTTGCCCACTATCACCATTACTGTTCAATATTGTATTAGAAATGCTAGCCTTGGCAATAAGACAAGAAAAAGAGATTAAAGGAATTAGAGTAGGTCATGAGGAAACCAAATTATCACTGTTTGCAGACGATATGATGGTCTACTTAGAGAACCCTAGAGAATCAACTAAAAAACTATTAGAATTAATCCACAACTTTAGCAAAGTTGCAGGATACAAAATAAATCCACATAAATCATCAGCATTTTTATACATCACCAACAAAATGCAACAGCAAGAGATACAAAGAGAAATTCCATTCAAAATAACTATCGATAGTATAAAATATTTGGGAATATACCTGCTAATGGAAAGTCAGGATCTATGTGAGCAAAACTACAAAACACTCTCCACACAAATAAAGTCAGATCTAAACAATTGGAAAAACATCAAGTGCTCTTGGATAGGTCCAGCGAATATAATAAAGATGGCAATACTACCTAAACTAATCTATCTATTTAGTGCTATACCAATCAAACTCCCAAGAGATTATTTAACTGACCTAGAAAAAATAACAACAAAATTCATCTGGAAAAACAAAAGGTCAAGAATTTCAAGGGAATTAATGAAAAAAAATGCAAATGAGGGTGGCCTAGCTGCACCAGATCTAAAACTATATTATAAAGCAGTGGTCACCAAAACCATTTGGTACTGGATAAGAAATAGAGTAGTGGATCAGTGGAATAGGTTAGGTTCACAGAACAAAATACTCAATGACAATTGTAATCTAGTGTTTGATAAGCCCAAAGACCCCAGTTTTTGGGATAAAAACTCACTATTTGACAAAAACTGTTGGGATAATTGGAAACTAGTCTGGAAGAAATTAGGCATTGACCCACACCTAACACCATATACCAAGATAAGGTCAAAATCGATTCATGATCTAGGCATAAAGAATGATATTATAAACAAATTAGAACAATGTAGGATGGTTTACCTCTCAGACCTGTGGAGGGGGAAGGAATTTGTGACCAAAGAAGAACTAGAGGTCATCATTAATCACAAAATAGATAAGTTTGACTATATCAAGTTAAAAAGTTTTTGTACAAACAAAATGAATGCAGACAAGATTAGAAGGGTAGCAGTAAACTGGGAAAATATTTTTACATCCAAAGGTTCTGATAAAGGCCTCATTTCCAAAATATATAGAGAATTGACTCAAATATATAAGAATTCAAGCCATTCTCCAGTTGACAAATGGTCAAAAGATATGAACAGACAATTTTCAGACGAAGAAATTGAAACTATTTCCGGTCACATGAAAAGGTGCTCCAAGTCACTCTTGATCAGAGAAATGCAAATTAAGACAACTCTGAGATACCACTACGCACCTGTCGGATTGGCTAAAATGACAGGAAATGATAATGATAACTGTTGGAGGGGATGTGGGAAAACTGGGACACTGATACATTGTTGGTGGAACTGTGAACGGATCCAACCATTCTGGAGAGCAATTTGGAGCTATGCTCAAAAAGTTATCAAACAGTGCATACCCTTTGACCCAGCAGTGTTTCTACTGGGCCTATATCCCAAAGAGATTTTAAAGGAGGGAAAGGGACCCACATGTGCAAAAATGTTTGTGGCAGCCCTATTTGTAGTGTCAAGAAACTGGAAATTGAAAAGATGCCCATCAATTGGAGAATGGCTGAATAAATTATGGTATATGAATGTTATGGAATACTATTGTTCTGTAAGAAATGACCAACAGGAGGATTTCAGAGAGGATTGGAGAGACTTGCATGAACTGATGCTGAGTGAAATCAGCAGAACCAGGAGAACATTATACACAGCAACAAGACTATACGATGATCAATTTTGACGGACATGGTTCTCTTCAACAATGATGTGATTCAAACCAGTTGTTCTGCGATGAAGATAGTCATATACATCCAGAGAGAGGCCTGTGGGAACTGAGAGTGAACCACAACACAGCATTTTACCACTTTCTGTGAATATTTCCATGCATTTTGTTGTCCTTCTTAGGTAGTTTTTTTTTCTTCTTCTCTTTCTAGATCTGATGTTTCTTGTGCAGTAAGATAACTGTATAGATATGTATACATGTATTGTACTTGTCATATAATTTATCCTATCTAGCATGTATTAGATTACCTGTCATCTAGGGGTGGGGGGTGGGGGGAAGGAAAGGAAAAGCTTGGGAAAAAAAAAGTTTTTTTGCAAAGGTCAAAAAAAAATAAAAGAAATTGCTCTTCAAAAAAAACAAACAAACAAACATGGAAGTGGAATGGAAGGCAGGCCATCTTGGCTAGTGGGATGTGAGGAGGCAGAGATGGCTACAAGCTGGGGTCTGAGTGGGGTCTGAGCCCCTGTAGATGGGGGAGCCCTCTGCATCAAGGTGAGAGCTGTGGTCATGGGAGCTGGATTAGGAGAGAATGGAGAGAGGCGAGAGCTAAGTATCCATCTCTGCAGCCACAGGAGCAAATGGAGCAACACGAGACAAATGTCTGTCCATCTGGCAGTTTTCTCCCAGGCTTGCCAGGGAGAGGCTGGGGCTGCTTCTGCCCTTCTTCTTCTGGGCTCCTCACTGCCACTGTGCCCTCTGGAAGTCTTGTTCCATAGCTAACAAACCGCCCTTCAGATTAGACCTTTGCCCTCCCCTGGAAATGGTTTTGTGTGGTTTGGCATTTAATTGTGTATGAACGTGGTGTTTCCCCTCTGGAGGGCGGGGACCGTGTCTTCTCTCTGCATCCCACTGCCTGGCACAGAGGAGGTGCTCAATAAGTGCCCATTAAATGGCTAGGAAATGAGAGTTTCGGCATTCATGCAGCCAGCCTCCCTCTGGCTGTGGGGCAGCCCTGCAGAAAGTGCTCTCTTCACTACAAACGGCCTCCTGTTGGGATCAGGGAGGGGGCACTGGGCGCCCCCACCCAGCCCGTATTCTGGTACCCGAGATGCTTCACGATCAGACTCCCAGCCGGGAGAGGATGCTCTGTCACCCTCTGGTGACCGCTGGGACAGAAGGCGCTCTGGCTCTGGCAGCTGGCTCCCAGCCTCCTGGCCTTCAGAGGCGGGCACGCTTGGCCAGCCCCGGGCCTGTCCCGTTTGTCTCCTATTTGATCTCGACCTCTTGGTGGCTCTGGCCCCTCAGAATTTGTATGAAACGTTCTGAAGGGTGGGAGGTTCTGCCTGAGCTCCACCATCTTGATCACACAAGCATCCCGCGTGCGCCTCGTGCACCTCACTGAGGAAGCCCCAAGCTGCTCTATGGCATTTGCCACCACTTGCCTCCTGTACTAGACGGGCTCGTTATCCAGCTCTTGACCCGAAAAGCCTCAGAGATGGTCTCCTCCTCCTTCAGAGATCTGATAGGAAGCAGGGAGCATGATGGGAAGGAAGGGAGGGAGGGAGGAAGCATTTTATTAAGCGTTACCCATGTGCCAGGCACTGTGCTAGGTGCTGGTAATGCAAGTTTCAAAGCAGATCTGGAACAGAGATGCTGCTGTGAGACTGGGATTTTCCACTCCCCACCCAAATAAATCTAAATCTCTGATACCTTGAAGGGCATTACCTTGGAGGGGAAACGAAAATCAGCTCTCTGTCTCTGTCTCTGTCTACCTGCCTGTCTCTGTGTCTGTGTGTCTGCCTCCCCCCCTTCCCCTCTCTCTGTCTGTCTCTGTTACTTTCTGGGTGTGTGTCTCTCTGCCTCTGTCTCTCCTCTCTCCTGAACCTTACTCTCTCTGTCTCTCTCTTTCTTCTGTTTCTCCTCTCTCCTGTCTCTCTCCTCTCTGTCTCTGTCTCTCTTCTGTCTCTCCTCTCTCCTGTCTCTCTCCTCTCTGTCTATCTCAGTCTCTCTGTGTTTCTCCTCTATTTCTCTCTGTGTCTGTGTCTTGGTGCCTCTGTTGTCTGTCTCTCCTCCTCTCTCCTGTCTGTCTGTCTGTCTGTCTCCCTCTCTCTGTGTCTCTGTGTGTCTCTGTCTCTCTCTTTCCTTTGTCTCTTTCTCTGTCTCTTCTCTGTCTGTCTCTCTGTTTCTCCTCTCTATTTCTCTCTGTGTCTGTGTCTTGGTGCCTCTGTTGTCTGTCTCTCTCCTCTCTCTCTCTTCTCCCTCTCTGTCTGTCTGTCTGTCTCCCTCTCTCTGTGTGTCTCTGTCTCTCTCTGTCTCTGTCTCTCTCTTTCCTTTGTCTCTTCTTTCTCTGTCTCTTTCTTCTCTGTTTGTCTCTGTCTCCCTGCATTCCTGTCTCTCTCTCCTCTCTTTCTGTCTCTCTGTGTCTCTGTTTCTCTGTCTCTGTGCCTCTGTCTGTCTGTGTCTCTGTCTCTCTCTCTCTGTCTCTCCCTCTCTCTCTGCTTGTCTCTCTCCTTTCTCTCTGTCTTCTGCCTCCCAGCAGTTTCTCTCTCCTCTCCTTTTCCCATCAGATGTTTAACAGCTGGAAATTCTGACCTTCTCCTCAGTGTCCCCCTGGAAACGTAGCCATGCCCCCCAAGGGCCGGAGGCAGAAGGTAACCTCTTCATCGGGCCCTCTGCCCTTTATAAAGGCAGAAAGGCCTCCGGCGGCCGGGGAGCTAAGAGTTGCCTCTTTGCTGCATGTGTTCCTGACCATGTGGCTCAGCACCTTTTTGCTTTAAATCCGAGGGCAGCATCCCCAAGGACCTTGTGAGTGCGAAGGGAGAGGGTGCTACCCGTGGTTGTTCTGGGGGAGGAGCTGTTTTGTAGCCACTTACTAAATATCTGTACGCAGTACCAGCTTAGCAGCCTGTTGGGTAAATGTCTTTTCTAAAAGCTGTTCACCCGGCTGACAGTAAGAAGTATAGCAGTGGGGGCTTGTGAACGACAGAAGCCCCAGCCCCTCATTGCTCCTGGTAGAGCCTGTGGAGGCTGGGTAGGAAGTGCCCTAGCCCACTGGTACAAGGAGTAGCCCTGAAGTCAGTGTTATACAGATAGCATCTTGCTTCATCCCAGTCACCATCATGGAAGAAGTGTCTCTAAAAGGCATCAGATCGTTCCCCGAACAAAAGGATATGCTGGGAGCCACCCCTGGACCTGCCTCGTCGTCTCTGGCCCCCCACCATCACTCCAATCTGAGTGGCCCACTTCTATCTCTAGCTGCAAAACCCAACCTTTCCCCAGCCTCCTTTGGGCACGTGAGCCTTGTCCACAAGTTTTCTTCTCCCCTAAATCCAACCCACTCCTTCTACCCAGTGGAGAGGCAGGGTTACCACAGACTCACCCTGAGTCATTTGCTATCAAGTAAAGAAACCAAAAAGTCAAGAGACACTGGCCAGGCTGCCTCCTTATTGTTAAATTTCTTGAACTCGAGGAACCTTCATGGTTATGGAGGGAAGCCCTAATTGAAGAAGCTAATTGTAGATCTCTCTTCCCCTCTCTTGGTATCTGTATGATGGTACCCAGGGTTCTATGAATCTCCTCTGCTGCTCCCCTAACTTTCTAATTACTCAGCTTTTCACAAACTCGATCCTGATCATTTTTACCTTGATCACTATCTCCTTTTGCAGTCCTCCTCAGGATTCTTGGTCCTTAAGAGGCAGCCCCAGTCAACGGGAAGTAATCAGAGACTTTCCAAGTCTTCCTCCCTCAAGTGCCCACAGCAATGGCTACTTCCACTAGAGGTGCTCTTCAGGTGCCTCCAAAGCAAGCTCCTTGACTTATAATCTCATCCAGTTGTCTGAGAGCATTTCCCAAGCTGTTCAGGGGTACCCTGATCCCTCTCTTTGAACCTTAGAGCAGTTTCAGTGGAGGAATAAGGTCAGAAGCCAGTTTTTCTTTCATGGATTATTAGACCAACCTCCCTTGAGATTCCTCAATATGTTCTGGGGTTTGATGCAATTAGCGCACTGCCATCCACCCCCCAGGACTTCTGGGGGACCTTCTCCAACAGAAAATCCATTTAGATCATATCTTCAAATTCTAATTACACAAATTCACCCTGCAGCCAAGAGGCAAAAGACATTAAAAGAGACCAAAGGAAAAACAAAGCTCTATGAACAGTCAACACAGCTAAGTGTGAAAACACTCTTCTGTGACAGATGGGAGGCTGCGGGTAGGTGGTCGGCTCCTTGGCTGGAAGAGCCCTGTGTGTGCACATTTTGCTCATTTTCACTCTTCCATGCCTTAGTAGGTTTCTTAATGAGTTGGTGTGGTCAAAACACTTCCTTAGCAGATGGTTAGCCCACGGGCGATGAGTCTGGTGACATGTCCTCAGTCAATAGACACCCAGTCCATTGGAGCCTTTCCCTGGACGTTCTCTCACACTCCAGCTCTACCGATTGTCACGATGTTCTTGTCCCATGACGGTCATCTCCAAAGACTGTGAGCAATTCGGCCGTCAATTAACAAGCACTTACTCAGTGACTGGCCAACGGGGGAGGTCTACAAGATCCTTGTTTCCCTGGCATAGTCTTGATGATCAATGAGTAGGCGTAAGTGAAAACAAGTTGGATTAATCATATTAAATTCAGAGCCCCCACACATATGGACTTCAGATCTCCGAGCGCTTGGACAGAATTCTGTTCCAACTCCGTCGTGTCCATGAATTGTTTATTCCCTTCCAGTCTAAAGCTTCATCACCAGCATGTTTAATGGAGAATATTGTGGGGCTGAACATCTCCTGATGCATTATGGAAGAAATGTGGCTTGGGAGGACTTTATGAAAGCCTGGAAACCATCACTTGTCCCCTCCAAAAAAACAACAAAAAAAGAACATTTATTTGCCATGGGCAAGCTAACTGGAAAAGGACCCTGATAAGTTTTTAAAGCATGTATGTGTTTATACAAGAAAGAGTGAGCTAATAGAAATCTGCATGCCTACAAGGTCTGGGGGGAACAAGACTTGTGAGCCACTGCAGGAGGGAACCCTGAGTAAGGATGCACTTTTTATCGATCCTGGTTGGCACATGCTCTGCAGTCGTGGTTGCCCAGGGCACTAAGGTGATAGGTCAAATCAATAAGTATGGCGTAAGTGCCTACTATGTGCCAAGCCAAGTGATTTGTCCAAGGTCACACAGCCAGTGTGCCAAAGGTAGAACTTGCACCCAGGCCTCCCTGACTCCAAAGCCAGTTCTTGGTCCTCGGCCTCATGTGGGTGTTTGTACATTCACATATACATTGGGTGGAATATTGTTCCAGGAATGCTGGTTCCTCATGGGGAATGTAAGCCCTTTGCAGTACTCTTGGTTTCTGTTTCTGTATCAGCAACAGTTGGTGCTGTCCTGGTTTGTAGCTGACTCTTGTTGCAGTGCTCTGAACTAAAGAATGACCTGTTGGGGGTGGCTAGGTGGTGCAGTGGATAGAGCCCTAGCCCTGAAGTCAGGAGGACCTGAGTTCAAATCTGCCTCAGACACTTACCAGCTGTGGGACCTTGGGCAAGTCACTTAACCCCAACTGCCTCAGCGAAAGATAAAAAAGGGACCTATTGGTTTGATTAGACGGTCCCACATTCCCCATAATCTGGACATCCTTCGGAGGACTATAAGCTAAAGGCCACATGATGATGCTTTAAAAGCCAAGGTCTAATCTGTCCCACTCCCAGTTCTGTGCCCCACACCTCCCGCTCAGCTGCCACAGCCAAAGTGATATAGGGTACAGAACACTGGGCCAAGAGAGTTCAAATCGAGATTCAGAGATTTACTAGCTATGTGCTCTTTGGCAAGTTAGTTAACTTCTATTTGATGAAGTCTCTCCATCTGTAAAATGGCACTAATAATAGCCCCTACCTCCCAGATAACATTTGTGAAGCCCTCAGCATACAGTAAGTGCTATATAAAGTCAGCTCTCTTCATTTCTTTCTCTGCTACTGGATTAGGTTTTCTTAACAGAGCAAACTTTTTGAGCCTTCTTTTCCTGATGCATTAAATAGAGAGTTTGGTGCTGCTACAATTATCCTTTGTTGGAATATTATGAAACTTAAAAACCGTAAAAAAAAGAATTTTATGGCATATGAAGGGGATAGAATATTAGTGTTCTTAAAAAAAAAATGGAACAAGCTGATTTTAGAAAGCCCTGGAAAGATTTACATGAACTGATGCTGATGAAACAAGCAGAACCAGGAAAACACTGTATACAGAAATAGCAGGATTGTGCGATGATCAGCTATGAAAGACTTGGTTCTTCTCAGCGGTTCAAGGATCTAAAGCAATTCCATAAACTTTGGGCAGAAGACACCATCTGCAACCAGAAAGAGAACTATGGAGACTGAATGCAAATCAACCCATTCAATTTTTCCCCCTTTTTCTTCTGTTTTTTTTTTCCTCTCATGTTTTTTTCCCTTTTGTTCTGATTTTTCTCTCCCAACATGATTCATAAGGAAATGTGTATTTAAAAATTAATGGACAGAAAATATAAATATAACAAAAATAAAATAAAATAAGACAAAATAAAAAGGGAAAAAAGAATACATGTTTATTAAATTGAAAAAAAAAAAAAACTGCAAAAAGTCCTTCAAGGGGAAAGAGCCAAGATGATAGAAAAAAAGGCAGGGACTTACCTGAATTCTCCCAAATTCACCCTGCAACAGATTATTTTTTTTTTTTTTTTTTTTTTTTTAACATTCAACTTCATTTTATTCTTTTTGTTTACATTTTTGTAGTCATTGCATAGATTATTTTTACAACTACTTCTTTAACTTTATGAGTTTATATATCTCGCATCTTTATATTTTGTCATTTCTCTTGACATAATATTTCATCATATTCATATATCTCAATTTGTTTATTCATTCTTCCAGTGCTCTGAGTTTGCAAATGAGAAAACTGGGTATCATTAATATAGAGCTGCTAATACATTGCTTGTGGAATTGTGAATGGATCTAACCATTCTGGAGAGCAATTTGGAACTATGTTCAAAGAGTTATCAAACTGTGCATATCCTTTGACCCAGCAGTGTTTCTATGGGCCTATATCTCAGAGAGATCTTAGAGGAGGGAAAGGGCCCCACATGTGCAAAAAATGTTTGTGGCAGTCCTTTGTGTAGTGGCAAGAAACTGGAAATTGAAAAGATGCCCATCAATTGGAGAATGGCTGAATAAATTATGGTATATGAATGTTATGGAATATTATTGCTCTGTAAGAAACGACCAGCAGGACGATTTCAGAGAGGCCTGGAGAGACTTGCATGGACTGATGCTGAGTGAAACGAGCAGAACCAGGAGATCATTGTACCCGGCTACAATACTATATGATGATCAATTCTGAGGGACGTAGCTCTTTCCAACAATGAGATGATTCAGGCCAGTTCCAATGTTTTTGTGATGAAGAGAGCCATGTACACCCAGAGAGAGGACTGTGGGAACTGAGTGTGGACCACAACATAGCAATTTTACTCTTTTTGTTGTTGTTTACTTGAATTTTATTTTCTTTCTCATTTTTTTTCTTTTTTGATTCGATTTTTCTAGTGCAGTAAGATAATTGTGTAAATATGTATGCATATATTGGATTTAACATACATTTCTACCATGTTTAACATATATTGGACTACTACTACTTTAGGGAAGGGAGTGGGGAAAGGGAAGGAAAAATTGGAATACAAGGTTTTGCAAGGGTTAATGTTGAATTATTCATGCATATGTTTTGAAAAATAAAAATACTTTCATAAAAAAAGAACATAAATAAATACATAAATATAGAGCTGAAAGAGAGCTAAGATACTGGTGAGTCTAATCCTTCTAGAAATGAGAAAACTGAGGCCCAGAGAACTCAAAGGTTACACAGCTATCCAGTGGCAAAGCCAAGATTCAAACCAGAACCCTGACTCCAAATTCATTCATAGTCTTTCCACTGATTACTCTTTGATTGCTAGTCTCTTCCAAACTATTTACATATCTCAAAGAATTAGGCTTTCTCCTCTTATCCTAAATGTTTATGCATGAACAGGCTAGAAATGAGATTTTGTTTGCGATTAAAATTAAGTTAAAACTAAAAGCCTTTGAAAAATCAGATGTAAAATACTGCTCTTGGATTAAGAGGCTGTTGAGTTGGTGAGGTCTCCAGACACATTTCCTCATTTCAACTTCCCCCACTCCAGAAAACAATATCAGACAGACTTAAACATCAAATGCAGCTGTGGAACCAGGAGGAAGTGGCTGTTAAAACTGGGAGGAATCTATCCAGGTAAGTCCCTATTATAGAATATTTGTGACCAATGGGCCTGGATCATAATCACTCTTCTAACAGTTGCCAGCAGCTGTGTCTGCCCTAAAAACAACCCAGTATTTTTTTTGGACACTAAGAGTGAAAACATTTTGCAGAAATGAAGACATAGGCAAAAGTCATTCACGTCTAAAGCCTAATTCTGGATTCCATGTATTTAAGGAAGTCAGGCTATCCTTATGAGTAAAAGAACAGCTGAGGGGTGTGGGGCAGAGATCACTAGACTGAAATAAACATCATATAACCTAAAAATACCTAGGGCATCCAGGTGGCACAATGTATAGAGTGCTGGGATTGTTGTCAGAAAGATCTGAGTTGAAATCCAGCCTCAGACACTCAAGACACTGACTAGCTGAGTGACTCTGGACATGAAACACTCAACCCTTTTTGCCTCAGTTTCCTCATCTGTAAAATGATCTAAAGAGGATAAATGGCAAACCACTTCAATATTCTATTCAAGAAAATCCCAAATGGGGTCACAAAAAGTTGGATGTGACTGAAACTACTGAACAACCACCTAAAATTCTATCATTAAATACTCTATACATTGTCCCATTTTATGACATAAATCATCTTTTAAAAGCTGTTGTCTTAAAGTAATCTAAGATTTAGATCTGGACAATGTCTAGGAATCATCTTCTGATTTCTCATCTTATCAATGGAGCCCAGTGATCTTAGGCAGTAACAGACATGGAACTCAAATTTAAGGCTTCTAACTCCAAATACAGTAGTACCCCAGTAGAATAATATTCAAATAGAAGCAAACCCTTGCATGCTGTATATTGATTTAGAAAACCACAAAATTACATAATCTAAGTTGTATTTAAATTAATTTAGTTAAACCTTTCCCAACTCCATTTTAATATGGTTCAGGCTTCACTCGGGAGTGCTATGGGCCATATGCATTGTATATTTGACATCTCTGTACAACTGAGGTGTGGTGCTACCCTCTGACTGTTCATCAGTTAACACCTTCAGAGGATTCATAAAATCACAGGTGACCATAGCACAGAATTTCAGATTTCTATATTTTTCAGAAGTCATTTAACCCAAAGCAAAACACAGCAAAAAAAAAAAATCTCCTAAAACATTGTCAACAAGTCATCATCTAGCCTTTGATTGAAAACCTTTCATAACCTTTCATTACTTTCATAAACATCTTATTTCACCTTTGCTAGTTCTGAGTATTAGAAAGTTTTCACTTGATAGATCTAAATTTGGTATTATGACAGCTTCTGGGCATTCCAAGTAAGGAAGGCCATTGAAAAACTGGAAAGCCTCCAAAGTGTCTTTGTGTTGGTGGACTTCGAGTTTGTGTCATGAAGATCTTTTTATGCTTCTCTTGAGTTTTGAAAGTCAAGTTTTCTATTCATCTCCTGTCTTTTCATCAAGAATGCTTAAAAGTTCTCTAATCCATTGGATATCGATTTTTCCCCTGAAGAATTATCTCTCAGACCTATTTTCCGGGTCACTTGTTTTTGTTTTTGTTCCAATGAGATATTTCACATTGTCTTCAATGTTTTCATTCTTCTGGTTTTGTTTTATTGTTTCTTGATTTCTCATAAAATCATTTGCTTCCATTTGCTCAGTTCTAATTTTTAAGGAATTATTTTCTTCAGTTAACTTTTTTTTTTAATAATAGCTTTTTACTTTTTTAAAGTACATGCAGTGACCTGATGTTGAGTGAAATGAGCAGAACCAGGAGATCATTATACACCGCAACAAGACTATACGATGATCAATTCTGATGGACATGGTTCTGTTCAACAATGAAATGTTTCAAACCAGTTCCAGTTGTTCAGTGAAGAAAACCATATACACGCAGAGAGAGGGATATGAAATGTGGACCACAACATATCATTTTCATGCTCTCTATTGATGTTTGCTTGCATTGGGTTTCCTTCCTCTGATTTTTTCTTTCTTGTAGATACGATTTCTCTTGCACAAAAATGATAAGTGTGGAAATATGTATACATATATTCGATTTGTCAAGTATTTTAACATAATTAACATGTAGTGGACTTCCTGCCATCTAGAGGAGGGCTGGGGAATAAGGGGGAAAATTTGTAACAGAAAGCTTTGTAAGGGTTAATGTTGAAGAATTACCCATACATATGTTTTGCAAATAAAAAGCTTTAATAAAAAAGAAAGAAATCCACATAGCAAAAACAAAAACAAAAAAATAAATACATGCAAATATAATTTTTAACATTACCTCTGCAAAACCTTGTATTCCAGATTTTTCCTCTTCCCCTCCTCTGCCCCCTCCCCTAGAGAGCAAGCAATCCAATATAGGTTAAACATGTGCAATTCTTCTAAACATATCTCCACATTTATCATGCTGCACACACAAAAAAATCAGATCAAAAAAGGAAAAAATTGAGAAGGAAAAAAACAAGTAAACACACAAGCACCAAAAAAGGTGAAAATATTATGTTGTGCTCCACATTCAGTCCTCATAGTCCTCTATTTGGATGCAGATGGCTTTCTCCATCACAAGTCTATTGGAATTGGCCTGAATCATCTCATTGTTGAAAGGTTATGCCCATCAGAATTGATCATCACTGGGGCAGCTAGGTGGTACAGTGGTTAGAGCACCAGCCCTGAAGTCAGGAGGACCTGAGTTCAAATCTGATCTCAGACACTTAATACTTCCTACCTGTGTGACACTAGGCAAGTCCCTTAATTCCAATTGCCTCAGCAAAAAAAAAAAAAAAAAAAAAAAAAAATTAAAAAGAATTGATCACCACTTAATCTTGTCGTTGCTGTGTACAATGTTCTGTTGGTTCTACTCACTTATTCAGTTAGCTCTTGTACCTCTTTTTCCAATTCTCTTTAAGAATTTTTTTTTCTTCAGTGAATTTTTGTGCTTGTCTTTCCATTTGACCAATTCTGCTTTTAAAAGCATTTTTCATGTATATACATAAAATTATAGTATATAATTTCTCCCTGAGGCTACAGTTTAATGTTCTGGATGGTATACTTTGCAAAAGTATATTTGTATCTAATGTGGATTTGGAAGAAAAGATTTTTTTTTGTGTATCCTTTACCATTTGGCCTAGTCTATTTCTTAAGGTGTCATTTTCTTTAGTATTTTCTGCATCTCCTTTATCAAGCTATTGACTCATTTTCATGATTTTCTTGTATCATTCTAATTTCTCTTCCCAATTTTTACTCTATCTCTCATTTGATTTTGAAAATGATTTTTGAGCCCTTCCATTACCGGAAACCAATTAATATTTCTCTCTAGGCTTTGGATGTAGCTTTGACTTTGCTATCTTCTGAGTGTGCATTTTGATCTTTCTTGTCACTAAGGCCAATTTTTTTTCTGTTGTTTGCTCATTTTCCCAGCCTATTACTTGACTTTTAATTCTTTATTAAAGTAAGTCGCTTCTTCCAGGATGGAAGGTGCACTGTCCCAAGCTTCAGGAGTTTTATGCAACTGTTTTCAGAGCTAGTTCTGGAGATCTATAACTTTTCAATTTTTCATTTCTATTGGGCTTATATTCCAAAGAAATCATAAAGGAAGGAAAGGGACCCACATGTACAAGAATGTTTGTGGCAGCCCTTTTTGTAGTGGCTAGAAACTGGAAGCTGAGTGGATGCCCATCAATTGGAGAATGGCTGAACAAATTATGATATATGAATATTATGGAATATTATTGTTCTGTGAGAAACGACCAGCAGGACGATTTCAAAGAGGCCTGGAGAGACTTACATGAACTGTTGCTGAGTGAAATGAGCAGAACCAGGAGATCATTATTCACGGCAACAACAATATTACATGATGATCAGTTCTGATGGACATGGTTCTCTTCAACAATGAAATGTTTCAAACCACTTCCAGTTGTTCAGTGAAGAAAGCCATATACACCCAGAGAGAGGGATGTGAAATGTGGACCACAACATAATATTCTCATGCTCTTGATTGATGTTTGCTTGCATTGGGTTTCCTTCCTCTGATTTTTCTTTCTTGTAGATACGATTTTTCTTGCACAAAAATGATGTGTGGAAATATGTATACATATATTTGATTTGTCAAGTATTGTAATATAATTAACATGTAGTGGATTTCCTGACATCTAGGGGAGGGGAATAGGGGGGAAAATTTGTAACAGAAAGCTTTGTAAGAGTTAATGTTGAAGAATTATCCATACATATGTTTTGCAAATAAAAAATAAAACTTCAATTTTTCCACGGTAGTATATGATCTACAGAGAGGTGTTTACTACTCCCCTAGCTCATGCTCTGGTTTATGAGTGACTGCAAACACTTTTTTGTACTCTGAAACTGTGAGGAAGATTCCCACTCCATGGTGGCCACAAACTGGTGTCCTCACCCTGGGACTGCTGGGACCCAGATCTGAGACTGGGCAAAGCAACAGAGTCCTGCCTCAGTGCTAGGGAAGATTACCCTTTAATCTCCTTCTGACCAGTTATTCTACCCCTTTACTGTCTGTGAGCTGAGATCTCTGCAAGCCGCCATGGCTGCTGCTGATTCAGTGGCTCCCAATGCCTGCTCCTGGTTTGTTGGGACTGGGGCTGTGATGGTGAGGTCTGTACTGTGTCATTCTCACCCAGATGGGATAGACCTTTCCTGAATACCTTCTAGGTGGTCTTAGGCTGGAAAATTGTTTCACTCCATCTTTTTGTGGGTTCTGGCACTCTAGAATTTGTTTAGAGTCATTATTTTTAATTATTATTTATCATTTAGTTATTATTTAGAGTCATTTTTAAAGGTATTTGGTAGAGTTGGAGGGGAGCACATACATTTTACAATGTGTAAATTTAATGTATGTATTCAATGTATGATACTTTGTATTAGCATGTTACAAATCAAAATGAGATTTAATATAACAAGCTGATCTAAGGCCATTTAATGAAAAACCAATTCATAAATGTTACGCATGTAATGTGTGCATTGCACTTTTTCTTAAAAGTTGCTTCATATTTGTCCACAGTTGTTATCCACATGAGAAAAAAAATAGAAATTTTACTTTATTTTATAGCACGGCTTTGTAATTCAGACAACTTTGATCCTTTTGGTTTTGACCAAATGAAAATCAGTTCTTTGAGAATCAATTTTTTGCCTTTCTGAAAGTTTAAAAGGTCAAATTTGGAATTTGAAACAAATGAACAAACAAGGTTTTGTGTCTGTAAATGACACACACATTGTAACATAAAATTGTCTCTATTATGTGGGACTCATTTCTAAATGTTATTATTACGAGCATACAACAAAAGATATCTCTTGCAAAGAAAAAAAAAAGAAAAGAAAAGCAATGACAAGCAGGATACTTTCAGAAAAACCTGGAAAGACTTACCTGAACTGAAGCAAAAAGAAATCAGCAGAACCAGAACATTGTACATAGTAACGGTAATATTGTACAATGATCAACTGTGATGACTTAGCGATCCTCAGCAATACAATGAGCCGAGACAATTCCTTAGGACTTATTATGAAAAATGCTATTCACCTTCAGAAAAACAATGGAGTTAATGCAAATCAAAGCTTTTTTTTTTTAAACATTGTTTTCTTTCTTTTCTCTCTCTGTCTCACATGTTTTCTTTTACAACATGACCAATATGGAAATATGTTTTGCATGACTGCACATGAGTAACCTACATCAAATTGTTTTTGTTTTCTCAAAGAGAAGGGAGGAAACAAGGGGAAAGAATTTATAATTCAAAAGTTTTATGAAATTAAGGTCAAAAATTGTTTTTACATATAATTGGGGGAAATAAATATTTCATCTTTTAAAAGTCCTTCAAGTCCCAATTCTTTGTATAGTCATAAGACATGTGACCTGGATTACTTATCTATGACATCATGCCCACATGACATGTAAGGTGGCCATCTGGGTCACAGCAAGTCATCCAATTTATCTGAGGTGAATGACAGCTCTGGTGACTCTGGGAATAGTGCCAGTGAGGTTTAGCAGCTGCAAACTTGATGATCTGTGGGAAGGTCTGTCAGGATGATTGATTGGTCATGTGTTCACATTTTGGTTTTGTGACAAAGCATTGATCTGCCAGTCGGAGGGTCGGGAACATAAATGATAGTGAAGGCATGAAAGCCAAGGACGGTGTACGCTGTCTAGCACTAGCTGAGCCTCTGGGCTGTCTGTTAGGGCTGTTCTAGATCCTTAAAGCTGGTGTGGATCCACTGCTGGCCTCTCCACAGCTCAAGGGCTGCCTTGGATATTACGGAATCGTTTCCCTTGATTGCACAGCACTGGTCGCCAGGTTGAAGCACTGGAGACGGCTGAGAAGATGGAGACGGAGGATGGAGCTGGTTGGTGATGAGATCTTCCTGCAGATCTGGATGTGTCAATATGAGAACTGAAATGAACCCATGGATGAGATTATTCCATGATTATTCTGCTTGTGCCATCTGTGAAAAAGTACTGAGTTGTCTCAGGGGATCAGGGACATTAAATATGACTGCGGTTCCCTTCTTCTAAATGCAGTTTCATTACTTTGTTGGAAAAAAAATGCTCCCTACTCTCTATTTGCCCAGGCTTGCTTCCATAATCCAAAGTCCTGCATGCAACTTGGTTAATGTGGATCTTACTCTCTAACAGCCCACAGCCTACCACTCCCACCTTCAGAAATGGATCTTTGAGCAGTTCTGGGGCCAAAAAATATCTCACTCTGATTCCAAAGGGAAGGAGAAAATGCCTTTCCCATCCACAAAAGTCCTCTAAAAGGGATAAAGGTCTTCTTTCTATGAGTAATTTTTATATATTTATATATATAATTTATATATTTTTATATAATTATATTTAGATTTGTAGCAGCTAGCCCAGTGCTTGGTACACAATAGGTACTCAATAAGTGCTTATTTACATAGGGTTATATAATATGCCTATGCTTACATATACTCTATAGCAAGTAATTCCCAAATTCTAAAAAACAAAACTGTGCTCTCATAGGAATAATAGGAAAGGAGAATAAACTCTAGCAAAGGGGAGATGCTATCCTCCCTGCATCCTCGCCCAACTCACAGAACCCCCACAACTCCTCCACCCCCCATCCCAGCCTTACTAACTGGTCTCCCCTCCACAACCACCCCAGGCATGAGTCTCCCTGACCTGAGCAGAACTGGTGCCCAGAGAACAAAATCACCATTGAATCATTACCAGGTCTATCCCTCATTAACCCGACCTTGACCTTGAGGCAGACTGTTGGAGTAGGGATGCCGGGAAATCCCAGTCCAAAAAGAGGAACTCTATTCACTCAGGAAGACCAGGTATTTAGGAACTGGGACATATACTACTGCTCTCTTTCCCCCCAGATCCTCAGTAGTCTGCAGGCTGGAGGAGGACTGTTTGCTGTTGCCTTTGTCTACCCAGAGCTTAGATTAATGTCTGGCACACAGTGGGTGCTTCATAATTGCTCACTGATCCAACCGATGCCGTTCCGAGGGGCTCCAGACAGGGCTCCCTCCATCCCAGGAAGGACAGGTGAGGGAGCCCCACCTGAGCCAGAGCTCCTTCTGTCCCAGCGGTCACCAGAGGGCGACAGAGCATCCTCTCCCAGCTGGGAGTCTGATCATGAAGCATCCCAGGGACCAGAAATACGGGCTGGGTCGGGGCGCCCAGTGCCCCCTCCCTGATCCCAACAGGAGGCCATTTGTAGTGTTATTGGGATTACTGGCAGTATTATGGGATACCTCATTAGAAGTCCATAGTGAAAAATGCTGTGTGAATCCCAAGGGCACTTGCAGCCAGCTTGGGGCCGGGTCTATGGAGGAGGAGCAGGGCAGTTGAACCTGGAAGGGCTTTGCTGGCTGGGGTGGGGTTGGGAGCAGTGCATCCTGGGCATCTCAGCAATAATGCACTTGGTGGCAAAGAGGCTACAGCACTGGTCCCACGGTCAGGAAGGAGCGCATTGAAATCTGGCCTCAGACACATCCTAGCTGTGTGATCCTGGCTAAGTCACTGACCCTCCGTTTGCCTCAGTTTCTTCAATTCTAAAATTCTGGGCAATGCTCTTGCCTTATGAAAGTTGGGCAGGGTCACAGTCGGAATAAGGCAACCAAACAGGGCAGCTAAGGGGCACAGTTGTTAGAGTGCTAGAGTTTAAATCCAGTGACTGTGGGCAAGTTGCTTCACCTCCATTTGCCTCAGTTTTCTCATCTGTGAAATGGGGGTTATGATAGAACCTACCTCCCAGAGGATAAAATGAGAATGTTTGTAATTAGCACAGTGTTTAGCACATTGTAGACACTTAATAAATGTTGTTCTTCCCCTTCCCCCCAAAATTGGCTCCACTACCATTCCCTATCTCTTTCTGTCTCTCTCCTTGTGTCTCTCTGTCTCTTCCCTTTGTGTCTCTCTGTCTCTGCCTCTTTCTCTTTTCCTTTCTCTGTCTCTCTTTGTCTCTCTCTGTCTCTCTTTGTCTCTCTCTATCTCTGTCTCTCTCATCTTTAATATCTCCTTTTTCCTTCTTGTCTACAAACATGCCCCAGCCTCGTGTACCTCCAAAAAAGCCCACCCCCACCCCCACTGTCCCCTGCTCTCTCTCCTCCCTTCCTCAGACAGCCGTGCTCAGCGTGCCCTTGGCCACTCCTCTCCCTCCCTTGCTGAAGCCCTTTGGCTCCCAAGCTCCTCACTCAAATGGAAGCACCTCTCCAAGGTACCCGCCATCCTGCCTCCGGACCTGATGGCCGGCACTCAGGGCTCAGCCTCCTGGCCTTGGCTTGGGGGTGTGGAACAGCTGAAGGCTTTTCGAGTCTCTCGGGATCCCAGCACCGGCCCCCCACGTCCCCAGGCTCCCCCTCAGTCTCCGAGGGTTATGCCAGAGCTCCCTTCCAGCCCCTTTTCTTCTCACCACTTGCTCTTTGTGACCTCGTTGGCTTCTGTGCGTTCGGGGGACTTCCAGGTCTTCCCATTAACTTCTGGGTGACAGCCCCACATCTCCATTCATCTCTTGGACACTGCAAACAAGGCAAATTGGAATCAAGAAGACCTGAGTTCGAATCCTGTCTTACATACTAGTTGGATGACCCTGGGCAAGTCACAACTCCTCAGCCTCAGTTTTCTCAATTGTAAAAAAAGAGGACTGAAAGAACTGTGGGATCCCTTCCTGCCCTTAAATCTATGATCCTAGGGCTGTCCCCAAGTCATTTCAAACTTAACATCCCAAACAACTTCTCATCCTGCTCCGCAATGATTCTCCCTCTGAACTTCCCTGTTCCTGTGGAGAATACTACATCCTCCCAGTCCCCCAAGCTCACAACCTCAAGTCTTGGGCTTCCCATTCCCAGTCACTGCCCACCTTCCACCAGCTTCCAAAGCTTAATCTTGTTCTATCTCCACACCATCTCTCCAATATGCTTCTTTCCCTTCACTGACACAGCTCCCACCCCTTTCAGCTCTCTTCGAGCCTCTTGTCTCCTTGCTCCCCAAACTCTCCCCATTCCTAATTCTTCTTCCCCCAAATGTAATGATGTTCCTGAGGAGGAGTTCCAATAGCCCCTCTTCAACAGCAACACATTCTGGTGGCAAGGATCAACCCTAACCTTTTTCTGGCCCCGAAAGCTCTTCCTAATGTGTGTGAGAGGGACCTTCTCTCTCCAGTCCTTCACACTTGACTCCTCTCCTTGCAGGCTGCATGACCACAATTGCCTCTTGCCAGACATCCACCTTGCCCCTTCTCTGCTATCTCCCAGAGGACTCTCAGACCAGAATCACAGCTGTCATCGCCCCTCAAAAATCGCTAGTCCAGGGGTAGCCAATACGAAACGCCCAGCTAATGCAACTTTCCCGACTGCTCTTAGTGGGGAGAGGCGCCCTAAGCTTGTTTTCATCAGCTCAGATCCTTCTTGTTATACAAAACACCATCACGGACTACGGGAATTCACCTGGTTGTTGTTTTTTCAAGCAAACAACAGGAAATGAAGTTCTACAGATGAGAATATACCAAAATGCCCCCAAATGGACTTTTTAACTGTGAGCAATACAAGAAACTAAAGAGAAAGAGGTAGAGAGAGAGAGACAGAGAGAGAAGAGAGAGGAGGAGGGGAGCAGAGAGACACAGAAAGAGAGACAGAGACAGAGACAGAGAGACAGAGACAGAGACAGAGAGACAGAAACAGAGAGAGAAGAGAGGGGGAGCAGAGAGACAGACAGAAAGATATATATATATATATATATATATATA
>JAJPUD010021246.1:12627-23357 GCA_023553655.1 Myrmecobius fasciatus | reverse complement strand
TGTTTTCTGTTATATACAATAGTTCAAATCCTAACTCTAGTTACCATCTTTGTGACCTCAGGCAAGTCACTTTTCTTGTATAGGCCTCAGTTTCCTCACCTATAACATGAAGGCTTACTCTAGCTTGTCCCTAAGATATTTTCTAACTCTTAATCTTAAAATCCTATAACATTATGCAATTTAAATAAGTAACTTTTAAGATGGCATCAAATGAAGCCTTTCTTTTAATAGTAGGAGTCATAACTTACCTTCTGAAAATGCTGTAATTATAAAATTGTGGCCATTTCAAAGTTTTAGATGGAATTTTGGAAGTTTATTTCATCATCAGGAATGTGTTTTATTAAATCTGACATATTTGCTATTTGGTCCTTTTTAAAAAAGAAAAAAACAGTAACCTTATATCCAACCTTCTAACAGAAATTGTCATTTTCACTTCCTTTTACAATAGACAAACTGTACTTGTGAAGATGGACCTAAAAGGGGAATCCATCTTTATTTCTTCACAAGCTGGCAAAATCTCCAGGGAAATTTTTTCCACTTGAGTGCTGACAAAGTCAAATATTAGTACAGTCTTTGGCAGAATATTTTTTACATTTCTTCTTTTTAAAGAATCCTTATTGTTTTTTGTTTTAATTGCTGCCAACCTTGTTACTCATTCTGAAATTCCAATTTTTACTTTTAATTTCTTCTCTTAATGCTTCTTTTGTCAATAAAGGGTTAAAAGTCCTGATTAAGCTGTAAATGGTTGACATTTAGATATCAAGTATGAATCAGCAGCTAAAGTATTAGTGCAATTGAGTTTCAGTGTCTGCTTTTTTTTTTTTAAAACACCAACACCCCCTAGTAGCTCTCCCTTCCTCCTCTTTCTTACATCCCAGCACTTCATTATGTAGAGGGACAAATTGCTGGGACATTTTGTGCTCCCCCTCTGTTCCAATCCCACAGGGAATTCAGCTTTCAGAAGCTTCTCATTTTGATGCTAAAAGCCCCTGATATTTTGCCTGACAAATTAAAGGTGGAATTAAACAGAACCAAATGGCTTATCTCTGAAGTGTTTGAACCTCCCAGATCCATAGCCAATGGGGGACAAGCTGGAGAAGAGGGACCAGCTCAGCAAAATAGAGACCCCATTAACAATTCCAAAGTCTGCAGCCCTGAGTGGCAGCTGGAAACAAGGCACTGACTGTTTGCCTGCTGCCCATTCTTGTGTTATTGGATAAAATAAAAGTCCTTTTCTCTGAGAAACTTTTTATAATAAAACAACTCTCAGTTATTCACAAGTCAGAAGCAAAGGGAAAAAGGCCTCAGTGTAAAGTGTGGTAAACTGGCACATTGTCTTCAGTCATTTTCTCACTATTCACATAGAAAAGGGGAAGAGGATGAGAAGGGAGGGGAAAAGGGAAGGGAAGGTAGGGGGCAAGTCAAGGAACCTTTTGACAGAAATGTCGAATGATCATAGCCATTGAGGCTAACAATCTTCACCAGCCTCTTGGCTGCAAAATCTGCTACTGAACTCCTAGTCTCTTTTTCTAGTCTCTGTTCCCCACTTCCCAACCCCCTTTATTCTCATTCTTGAAGATCCTTTAATATTCATCAGAAAAAATAGCAGCAAACAGAAGCAATGTTCAATTTAAGCCTTTTAAAATGTATTTTCTGTTAACTATCTGGGAATAAACACAATGGTTCAGATCCTAGCTCTCTCATCACTATCTGTGTGGTTGTCTCAAGCAAGTCACTTACCTGGTGTGAACCTTGAAACCTCTATAGAATGAAGGTTTGGACTAGCTGATTCCTAACATAGTTTCCTGCTCTTAATCTTAAAATCCTGTGGCATTATGTATGCATTATTTTTGTAGTGAATAAATACCTTTCCATTGAAAAAACTTTCATGCTACAAAAATCTCTTATCAATCACTGCATCATCTTCATAATGCAGACAGAAAGCATATGCTATTATTTCTACCCTGCAGATGGAGATGGTGAAACCCAGAAAGGTTAAGGGAATTGCTACAGCAAGTCAGCAGCAGAATGAGAAGAAATAAGGAATCTCTCAGACTAACTGTTGGGTTAGGAGGTCTTGGTTTTGTCTCAACTCCTACTCAGTTGGTCCACATTAAGTGATCATTATTTGATGGCAAAGTCCATCAGAGATAGTCTACAAAAGGCTTTATCATGAAGGATGATGACTGATAAAATGGAGCCTAAACTCTCCCTTAAAGAATAAATGCATCTCAAGTTCATAGGAGACATAACTCTTTCCTCAACCCACTGACCTCAAATCTGACCTGGATGTGATCTTAACACTGGACATGACCGAAAGCTATTTATTAGCTGAAGAAGCTTCTTTCTTTTCCAGTGATCATGATTCTGATTGGGCCTTTACAGGCTGAGAGATTCTCCATACTAAGAGAGAGACCAACTAGGAAAGAATTGAGAAATATTTTATTTGATTATTATTATTTTCTTGGGTCATGAAAAGGCCCTAACTTAATCCTATATTAGATCATTGATTTATTTTCTGCCTGTTTTGCCAAATGAAAGACTAAATCTTCTCCTTAACTTTATTTTTTCTTGTTTTCTTCCTAGTGGGATATATCTTCTAACTATATCCTTACCACAACTATAACCTCTCTTGATCCAGCTTTTCAAATGAAGCCTCCGGATTCAGACAGCCTCGATATCTTATGAGTCCTCTGCCTATTAGATTTTCTGTCATCTATCTTAGGAAAGTATCTACTCTTGCTTAGGTGTCTATATTCAGTTATGAGACATTTAAATTTTGACACTTCCTCTTAACAAGATCTGAATATCCCCCTAGCTAAGAATGATATCTGTCCAAACTGAATTTCACTGTGACAGTTTTCAAAATATTTTCTATAGATTTAGCAACTAGACCCAGAAGAGTCTAGCTAGCTAACCATTCTCTGAATTGAAGCTTCATGAATACATTCTTTTAGCAGATTCATATTATTTTAAATTAGAACAATCTCCTAGCCAATAAGGATCTTTACTTTGAAAATTTGTACACTGGAAAACTGTAAGATCATGAACTGCTCATACTTTAGCTCTTAAACACTCATAGTGTGTTTTTATCTGAAAGCAAGGTGATTATGGGCCTAAACTTAAGTGATTAATGTAAAGCAAGAGTGAAAGTGAGACTGAAGTAGAGTTTAGGTCTTCTAGAGAATGGGACTGTCAAATCAAAATATGGCATCATGTGGGGGCTTACTTATTATTTGTGGTGTAATGTCATCCTTGAATGGCCATTGCTCAAGCCTGACTCTTGTTTATGGCTTGAGTTGCCATGAGATTTTAATTCACTAGAGGGAGCTTGTGGGTAGGAGTGATTCAGTTCCAGCACAAGGAAGATTGATTGCATTCATTCAACCCCCACAGCCTGAAAAACACTTCCTATTTATTTTATTCAGGTGCTTGTTGTAACACGTCCCAGAGTTGCCAAGTCATTTTTTTCCACTAGTGAAAAGTCTCATTTCCTTTCCCATTTTTTATTCTTCTATGTAATTCACCTGCTCCCTAGAGCAGTCTAGCATTCCACTGTATTTGACTCCCCTAGCACCTATCTGGTTTCATCACCAATACTCCCCTTACCCCAGAGAATGGCCAATAAAAGAGCTAATCCAGTTTTGTCTTCTGCCTATTTCGTGTTTGAATGGTAACGTTTTTCTTCTGATGGTTAAATCTGTATCAAAGCAAGATGAAAATAGATTTCCTCTTTTATTGTAATAAATGTGTAGTATCATAGTCACCTCTTAAATAATATGTCTAATAAAGGGAATAGATTTTCAAATGTAAGCCTTTACTACTTGAATTGTCTTTTGGTTTAGTTCTAGTCAACTAAGACTAGTAGCATTCTAGTCCAATGTTATTTATACCAGTCAAGTGTGACTTTATACCAGTCCACATCAAACAAAATGCTGGAGTAGATGTCATATATATACATATATATATATAGGATGCATATATATGTATATATGACATCTACTTTTCTTGGTATATATATGTATACATATATATGCAAGAAAAGTATTATTATTTATGTTAAATAGTACAATTATCAGCCAAAAAAAATTTAATGAATTGTTTACCAATGGATTTATATCTTTTGAACATTTGTAATAATGTTATAGGCCTGAATGATCTTGTCAAAAAAATGTACAAGGACAAGTTTGCTTGTACATTCAAAACCAGTTAGTAAATTGAGAAGACCTTCCAGAGCCTTTTCTGTCATGGGAAAAGCACTAAGCTCCCCCTTAGTTCTATTAAAAAATATGACAAAATTAGAATATGCTAAACTATTTCATGGGCATTCTTGTTGGCAATACATTTTGCAAATATCTTTCATTTATCAAAGGGAAGTGATGCATATGTCTACAAACATGCAATGCATATACACATATCTACATGTAATACACATGTCTATAAATACATATGCATTACAACACGTTGTTTGTCCTTTGTTCTCAAAGAAGACCATGATATCAGGGAGGTAATGCCATGACATACAAGTAAATTGGATTTGAGGAAGGGGAGGCTGTGCAAGGTCACCAGCCAGCCTCACACTGTCTAGATATAGATCAGGACTGGAGATGGTCCTGTATGCAGTGGCAGACCCTGGCCTTTTTAAGGTAAGATCTTTAAGAGATCTCAGTTTGACTGAGGCAACTGCTCATTCAGTGATTAAGACTATATACCAAATATAGAGATAGGTAGGTAGGTAGACAGAGCTTTAAAAGTTTGCTTAGTCTATTGTAGGCATGCCTGTTTTGGAATAATCATATACATTCTGCCCAAATGTTTACCAGAGTCATCATAGCTAATTCTTAAAATGTGTATATCTCAAAAAGAATCTTCTAATGTACTTAACTGCCTAATTTAGTGTCATTTGTGTCATTATGGGTTGTTTTGTGTCATTAGATAATCACAAATTTTTTTTATCATATTATGTCCATATTATGTCTTTACACACAGGTACAAAACATTTTTCATCTTGTGGTACCATACATATAATCTGTGGCAAGCTTGTTTAATAACTTCCCCTATTTTAAAAAATGTAAAGGTCATAGAATTTTTGGTCTTTGCTACTTCTCTGAGGAAAATAGACTGCAAGTGTTCCCACAAATAACAAGTGAAAAATATGTATCACCATCATAAAATCACTGTATGTTTATTCCATTATTCTTAAGTTAGAGACAACTTGACATTTGCATTATTATTAGTCCTCTTTCCAAGTGTGTTCTAACAGAAGTCTATTATGAATGGCCCTCAATGGTTCACACTCTATTGACAGACTCCATCTGGCCACTTGAAGAAAATTTTGTAGATCCCAAAGGAGACTGGATGACAAAATATGGACAGCTCAATGAAGTTCCTCACCCTTATTGGAAAAACAGAATTTAACTCAATAACTTAACAAATATTTAGGGAGTAGCTGCTTTATGCTAAAAAAAAATTGTGTTGGCTGCCAAGAATACACAGATGAAAAATAAAACAGGTATACTCTCAAGGACCTTATAGGTTGTCACAATTTAAAATGTGTTCTGATATGAAAATATTCACATATAATGGATAGCTTTTTTCTGACCTCAGATATTTTTCTTTCCTTTTTAAAAAGTTTAATAAATAATTTGATTGATAAAATTAAAAATATGAGCAAAGTACAAGGTTTTTCTTCAGTTAGAAATTCATTCCAGATGATATATAACAATTGATATATTATTGTCTTATAAATATTTCCAAATGTATAAACTAATTGACCATAGGAGCAATTATCTAAATATCTGTAGAAATGTATTGAGTCTAACATTGAGCTGTGGTTCTTATTCTCACTGTAATGGTTAACGTATTCTATATTATGTACAGTTGAGTCACCAGCTTTTAAATGAAGGGGAAAAATATTCAAACAGGCAATTTGACATTAACAGGTAGTCATTTGAAAACTTGGTAAACAAACAATACAAAGAAATGTTATGACTTTGCTGATGTAAGGTGGCTAAAAAAAGCTCTTCAGAGAATTTTGTTGTGTGTGAAATCATGTAATGGTTATATGAATTTTGCCATAATAAAGAAATAGGGATTGGAGACTACCTAAAGTACATGGAAATACCTTTGTCAGGATGGAAAATCCCGGGGCTCAAGAAATATGTCTATTAAAGATTCTTTGCATCCATAGACTAAGACACTTGAAAACTCATTTGTTACTAGGGTTATTTTCACTTTGATGAGAAACATATTTTCTTCTTATTTATTTGGCATATGTATTACATATGTTCAGGTCATATAAATAGTAATGCATAATGAAATAAGTAGTGCCCAACTGGCTAATTTGTCATCATGCATTGTGTTATACCATTAGAAACCCTTAAACTATTTAAACACAAACAGATTATATTAGATCATGCCATACACATGGAATAGTTTTAGTTTTTCTATTTTATAATTAACATTAGAAAGTGGCTTGTTTTTTAAAATATCTTAACCTGTTAGGAAAATTTAGTGGTCATGAGATCCTTGACCTTTCCCACTGATTGTCTAAAAGCATTTTGCAGCCATCCACCCTTCCCAGCTCTTCTAAAACACCAATAATATCGAATATAGTTAAATATAAATCTGAGCGTATCAGAGCTGAAAGGATCTTGGCCATCATCACCTTCTCATTTTATAGAGGAGGAAACTGAGGTCTAGAGAAATTAAGCAAAGTTAGTCAATGTCACACTAGTTCAGAATCTAGTTCAGAAGCAAAATGGGTCTATAATCCAGATGCCTTATTTCTCAGGCCAGTGTTTCTCCCATTACATGATCATCAGGAATCTCAGATTAAAGATGTGGATATAAATAAAATAGCTTTATTGTTTTTTTATTCAGTAATGTAACTCACATTTATACAAAACACACATACACATGTAACACCAACAATCCATGACCCACAGATTCTTCATTGAAGTTTTCTAAAATGATAGCCTGAAAATAATCTTGGATTCATCTCCACCAGGCAAATGGAGCACCAGCCTGGCAGATACCATTAAAATGGAAGATCTTCAATAGAATGACCTCATCTAACAAAGTATATGTCAGTATGATATTCTATTCTGTAGTGTTCTGTGAAAACAACATTCTGAGTTGTAGAGAGGTTTCATTTTGCCATGGTAAAGGGAATATTGCACTAATGAAAGAAAATACCCTTAAAATATATTTAAGTAAATTGTAAAAAATTAAATATGTATATTAATAACTTATTAAGAGAGAGAGGATCATATAGTGATCCATGTGAGATATGGTCTCACAATCAGGAAGATCTAGCCTTGGCTCTGATATGTATTAGTTGTGTGGCCCTGAAAAAAATTACTCAACCTTTTAGTATGCTAAATAATTCTCTTGCATTAGAAATGGTAGTTTCTATTTTTTTCATTCTTTTGACTTTCTTTATGAAAATTCTTAATTGATAAATGGTCAAAAGATATGTAGATTTTCAGAAGAAGAAATCAAAATTAACAGTAGTCACATAAAAATGCTCTAAATCACTAATAACTAGAGAACTGCAAAGTAAAATAACTCTGAAGTACCCCCTCACATCTATTAGATTGACTACTATGACAGAAAAATAAAATGACAAAAGATAGATGGGATGTGGAAAAATACATATGCTAATGAATTGTTGGTAAAGTTGTGAATTAGTCCAATCATTTTAGAGAACAATAAGAAACTATGCCCAAGGACTATAAAACTATGCAGAGACATTGACCCAGCAATACCACAATTAGGTCTCTATACCAATGAAATAAAAAAAATGGAAAATGTAATATATGTATAAAAATATTGATAGCTTTTTTTGTGACACCAAAAATTGGAAATTGAGGGGTTGACTATCATTTGAAAAATGACTGAACAAGTTGTGGTATATAATTTTGATGGAATACTATTGTGTTTTAAGAAATGACAGTTTCAGAAAAAGGATGGTTTCAGAAAAACCTGAGAAGATTGATATGAATTGATACAAAATAAAATAAGCAGAACCAAGAAAATATTGACCACAGTTAACAGCAATATTGTAATAATTATCAACTATGAAAGACTTAGCTATTTTGATCAATAAAATGATCCAAGTCAGTTCAAAAGATTCAGTGAAAAGATCTATCCATCTCCAGAGAGAGAACTGATGAACTCTGAATGCAGATTGAAACAGATTTTTTTTTCACTTCATTTTTCTTGCTTTTTTTTCCCCCAAGATGGCTGATATGGAAAAATGTTTTGATTGACTTTACATATGTAATGGGTATCATATTGGTTGCCTTCTCAATGGGTGAGAAGGGGAGAGAGGGATAAGGAGAATTTGAAACTCAATTTAAAAAAAAGAATGCTATGAATAAAGGAAGAGATAAGATTATAAATTTAAAGAGAAAGTCCTGATTTGCATTATTAGAGGAAATTCTTTGCCAGAATGACTACACTGATAAAAATCTCAGCTAAAGTTTAAAAATATATATGTGAAATATTGCAAATAACACATGTATTCTGACTATATACCAAAATACTTGCGAATATTCTTCAATTTTGATCATTATTTCTGTGGATGACAGTTTTTCAGCAAATCATTCAGAAAGCTACAATATTATTAAAGCCTCAGTTTCCTCAGTTGTAAAGTAGGGATCAAATGAGATAACAGTTGTAAAGTGCTTAGCAAAGTGTCTGGCACATAGTAGGTACTATATAAATGTTGATTCCCTTTCTCCTTAAATGTCAGATATTTTGCATTTTGAAGAATATTACCCCAGATTCCTGCTATCCTTTAAAGTTTGCACAGATTGATAGTGAGTTTTGTTGCTGTTGTTTCTGTTGTCATTGTTGAAATATAACAAAAAAGGACCTGCCTTTCCTGATTGCACTAATGGGAAAGAGATGTTTTCACTGAGGAGGTAAATGCAAGTACAATGAATCACAAAAGGACAAATCAATCAAGATAATTAAAAGGAGAGATGAAGAGAGCAGGCAAGTATTATTATACAAAACAAAATTTTTATTTTTGCTTTTTATTGAAAGGTAAATCTAGGCTATAAGTAGGCATAACATAATTGTGCATACACTTATTTTAGATATTTTGACCCATACTTCTGTGATATGCTTATATAGATTTAGGACCACCCTCTTACTCTTCACTTCTAGCACCATTTTGATCAAGTAAGATCCTCTATCTAGATCTCCAAATGGACAGAAGTTTAATGTAAGCTCTTAAAGTGACCATGGGAAAATATGCTGTCTCTAAATGGCTGTGAACTCTTCAATGGCTAGACAAGCTGATAAAAGCCACAGAGAGACTCAGCAGAACTGAAAAGGGGTGATGAAATTTAACATCTTCTCCAAAACTCACAACTAACTTCTTACTTACAGCATATTACTTACAGACAACTATGTAGAATCTATCTGAAAACTGATGTGACCTTTGAAAGACTTGTTGAACAAAAAGATCATAGGAACATTGAGGAAAGACTGCTAAGGTTTTATCACTGTATTGATCATCTAAAAATGCATTTTATAATCAGAGGGCAATAGTTTAAAATGGTCATTATATATTCTTTGATGTTTGATACTTATTTATCTGCATATGGTTATATAAATGTTTATACATTTATACATGTATAAATTTATACATATGGTCCCAAGGTGTGGTCCCAAAATCTTAATGCATTTTAGAGCTGTTTAAAGCTTTAGGTAGCTTTAGATAACTTTAAATTTGTATTATATGCAAATTATGCCATCATGGATGGAGAACTAGCCTTAAAAACGGAAAGTCTTTTTATACATACTAGCTGTGCCCACTGGGAAACAAGTCACTGAAAATCTTATTGATCCTAGACATCTCTTTAAAGTCTCTAAGAGTCCAAATTATCAAAGTTACTATTGATTTGCATCAGTGAAGAATGTGTCCATGATAGGAATTTTCTATACAGATGATGACCTCCTCACAATGAAAAAAATACATGCATAATTAATTGAAAAGTACACATTTTAACACTTTAATTTGTTTATTCTGGTATTTATAAACCCTAGGAAGAAGAAAAAGCAAAATAATACAGTAACTCACAAGAATAGCTTTGGGTATAAAATCATGACACTTTTTCTGTCACAATCATATGCAAAGATTAAACTGCTTATTGGTTTCTCAGATCATGGGCCAAAGATTCTCCAAGCAGTGTGTTTAAAACTCCACTTCCTTGATAAAGGTCCTTTAGGTCCAAGTCATGTCCCACTGGCTGCATGATACAGAAAGAATCTTGAAAAGCTGTTATCTCTTTAAAACCTATTTACTGGCTGATTTGAGGACCACGGTGCTGTAAAATTGGCATCCTGTTTCCAATTCAAGATTTGTTGTGCTCCAGTGTGAGCTCCTGCCAACTTGTATGGATAAAGAGTGCATGTTCAAAAGGAGACCGACCCCTTGACAACCACTTCAAAGCTTTCTTTCTCAGGGAGTTTTAAACAGCTGGGATATCCTCCTACATTATTTCCCAACCCTATAGTAATAGAAACTGAAGTTCTGAATGTTAGAGATTCATTTGCTTGTCATCAACTATCAAAGTTGGAAGATATCCAATTACTCCAAATTCTTGGTTTTTCTCATCGAAGGAGAATACCTATCAAGTCAAAAAAAAAAGTCTATTTTCTTTCCATAATATTTCATCTCTTTTTTCTTAGTAATTTTTAATGGTGTTTTTTTT
>JAJPUD010021246.1:0-12617 GCA_023553655.1 Myrmecobius fasciatus | reverse complement strand
ATATATATATATATAATTAGAGTCTGCTTGGTCACAGCCTGCCTTTGAGATCATCTGCAGTTTTTTTTTTGTTTTTTTGCCAGGCTGTATAAAGTTTAGGTTGTGCAAATAAAAAGGTTCATCTTTAATATATTTGTAATCTTAATATGTTTATAATATGTGTATGTAGTTTTACTTGTAAAAGCCACATAGCTGTATAATTACTCCAAACTCCCATAGTAGGCAGAGAAACTTAGTGACATGTTGAGTGAAATGCTACACTGTGTTAATAACGGTTTTGAAAGAAATCAGAAAAGTTAATCATGTGTGGACACAGGGTTAAGAAGCAATGTAACAGACTATTAAGTTTAATATAGATATGTGATATAAGCATATGCAGACAGCTATTAGCATAAATTCATGTTACAGAAGAGCAGCACAGCATTCCACTCTGTGGATTTATAATATATGTGGGGGGCAGGATGGGCATTGAAATTAGACAGAAGTGGGTCAGAGACTCCATACACAGGTCCTGGGTCAGGTTGACAGATCCACAGCAAATTACAACCATATCATTTCTGAATGGTGATATTGTCACTGAGAGACTTTATTTCATTGACATGTCAGATGGAGAGACATAGAGCAGGATAATCTGGCCACATTTTTCCATGGGCTCAGTTGGGAAAATATCCCCAGCCTGCTTTCAACTGCTGCAAGCTGAATGTTCTGAATTTGCAGGATCTACTATATTAATGATGAATTTTCTTCAGAGGATTGAGGGCAGGTGTAGGGATGGCATTTATCCAACTTTCCTGGGAGGCCCACTCACCTCAAAAATTCTAAAAACTAAAGCAAATTGCCACATTTTCTTCTTTTTATTCTTAAAAATACCATAGCTAAGAGGTTAGGTGTGGCAATCTGGCAGCATATTAAAAATATCTTTTTTTCTAGAAAAATAAAGAAAAAAAATTCTGCATCTTTGCTTTCATCAAGAAGAATCAAACAAATCCTCTCCCTGTTTCAAATACATCCTTTGACTTTCCAACAGTTCCTTCAAAGAATAACCATTGTGTGGTTCAGATTATGTGTTTTTGTTGTTTACATGTCATCTTGAAGTGTTTGACTTGATAAAACTCTCTTTGGGAAATATAAGTATGAAAGGTATTTATAGATCTGGGAAGAGAAAAAAAAACACTTTAGAAAATAGGCAAACATAGTTACTGCACTGGTCATAGGAAAAGATTCTACTCATGGTCAATGGTTTCTCTCTCTATCCATTCTTTTCTATAGTCCTTACTTTTTAAAGAAAGCATTTGGCTTTTATTGTTTAAGATGAAACTTCTAAAATCTCAATAGCTATAAACCATTTTGGAAAATTTCCAAAATGTTCATCTGTCTTTTTTTTTCTTTTTTAGTGGAGGACACAGTTTTATAGTATGTTTAAAAATGTATTCCTTCACTTCAAAGAAACTTTCAATTAGCAACAGAAACCAAAATTTAGTATATTGAGTTTGGTGAGTTTTAATTATATAATGGGGCAGTTGGGTAACGCAGTGGATAGATTGCTGGGCCCGGAGTCGGGAAAATTAGCCTTTTTTAATTCAACTCTTGCTTCAAACACTTTTATTAGCTGTGTGATCTTGGACAAGTCACCTATTTACCTCAATTTCCTCATCTATAAAATGAACTGGAGGAAGAAATGGCAAACTACTCCAGGATCTTTGCCAAGAAAACCTCAAATTGCATCAAGAAGAGGTAGAAACAACTAAAAATAACTCAATCACAATAATTTTGTGGTTGCTTTCATTCTTAAATAGGACCATGATGTCAAGGAGGTGATGCAATGACATGCAAGTGAATTAGATTTAAGTGATGAAGAGCTGAGCAAGGTCCCCTGCCTCACTTTCTCCTTCAGAGCCATGTGGGTCCAGGGGCAAGATAAAGATCAAGATGACTAGAGATGATCCCAGATGAAATGGAGACCTCGGCATTTTTAAGCTAAAGTCTTCAACAGGTCTTAGTTTGATTGAGGCAGCATCCATTCAGAGATTAATGTTAAGTAGCAATTGAGACAAAGAATCTCCTCTTTCAAAAAAATTCTAAATAAATAAATGAATGAATCTGGGAGGGGAAGACTCTCAGGGTTTCTGGTCAAGGCAGAAATAATTATTGTTATTTATATTTAATCTGAGTCAATCAGGACCCAAACAATGACCAAAAGGGGCTTGGCCTAGGACCTATTGGTGGCCAATTAGAATCAGATTGGTTTTGGTTTAAAACATAGTCCTTAAGAAAGTCTGACAGTAAATAGGATAGAAATTTAGAAATTATAAGAACAAACAATCTTAGAATTGCAAAGGCATTTAGAGGTCCTTTACTCCCTAGATGAAAAAAAAGATAAACTGAATCCCAAATTGGTAAATTGACTAGTCACTAACCCTAAAACTTATAAATGACTAGAACCCACTTCTTTCCATCAGACAACACTGCCATATGTAGTTACTTAGGACAAACCTTAAAAATAGGGTAAGTGGGTTCAGATAGCTTTATGCTAAAAGAAACCTCTTGAATCAAATAATGCAAATGTCTCATTTTGCTTATGGGAGATATATAGATCAAAGAAGCTAAGGGATGTATTCCAGGTTACAGGTAACTGACTTCCTAGTATGTATGAAGCTTGTTGACTTCTTTCAAGTTATATATGTTTGACTGGCTGATATTTGAAATTCAACTATAAGGGGTTTATTGCTTTTGATGAGGGATTTAACAATTCATATTATTAACAATTACTCCACATTACAATGAACTTAAAAATAGGTTTTATTAGTGGAACAAGAAAAGAATCATGAGTCCATTAAAATCTTGTGGAGGCAGTGTCAATATGGCTAGGAATAATAACAGATTACATGTGCCTGCAATGATACGTAATGCACCTATCTAAAGGACATGGAAAAGAAATACACAGAAAGAGGTCATGATCTCTATTGTCCTAAGTAGTACCCATTTTGATGAGGTCCCATATCTATTGCAGTAGCAAAGTTTATATTAAATAGAACTTTCCTTACAATAGCTTTTGTAAGTGCAAATATTATTCCTATTTTACATATAAGGAATCCCAAACTACATTATTATACAGAGGAGAAAATAAGAAATGAAGTGACCTGTTCAAGGATACTGAGCAATCAAGGAATGGAGGTGGGACTAAAATTTCAGTCATGTGACCCCATGTCCAGTTGACTTTCAACTCTATTGTGCTTCGATAGGAAAGAATGAACTTTACTGTGAATAACAGCTGACTGTACCATTTTTTGAGAAACAAAAAGTGAAAAAAAGATGACATTCTTAGTTAAAGTATCTGCCTTTTCTTTAACTGCTCCCTTATTTCCATTCCATTATGAAGGTGACTAATCCTCATTTCCACACTATACTCAATTTTTTCCCTCTGTATCTTTCTAGACTCGTAGAAGAATGGCAGTGTCAGAAAAAAAAATCAATAAAGATGGGACATAACTCCTGAATAAAGACTAGAAGGGATTTCAAGTTAGTGGTAGAACACCAGCCATCAGTGAAGAGTTTCCTACCTTTTCTCATGTTGAAATATTTAACTTGAACTTTGTATTAGTTTTCAGTGAGCAGAATCATAATAATAGCAGTCTTTGTCTGAGGGCCTAAAGGGCAAAAAATGAAAAGTTCACTTCGCTAGTGTGAGCCTAAATGGAATATGTGCTGCAGAGAATTAAGCCTCAACTGATAGGGTTTGTCAACCAGAAGCCAAATTGGTTGGTCTGGGGATTTTAATTAGAAAGAGGAATTTAAGTTTGAATCGATTTAACATGACCTCTCCATGAACACTTTTGCTCAAAATTCAAATGGAATTGATTTAGAAGTTCCAAAAAGTGGATTAATTTTGTTCAGAATCTCACTAAGTTTTTGCATTTTTGCCAGAGTAGGAAAGGAAAGATTTTGGAAATCTTTAAGAAAGAATAGCTGTTCTATCCTTTTAGCCCCAATGGAAGCATCAGAAACTTCATTTTAGAGGGCTTAGAAAAGAGCATTTCATGTTCATCAAGTATATTCCCTGGTTTTCATACCAGATCACATCCGTAGGATCATAGCTTTAGATCTTAGAGGTTATCTTGTACAATTCTCTCAATTTCACAGATGAGATAGATACAGAAATTTGCCCAAGGCCAGAAAGGTAGCAAGTGTAAGAGCCAGGGCTTTATGCTCTATCAAACTGCCACCTGAACCACCTCTGATTGCTCAGAGATTTCTGGGCAAAGTCTTCAGTTTTCTCAGTAGGGTAGATAGGTCTCAAACTAGGCTCAGTGGTTTCCTCCTAGAGTCACAGTTTAGAGGACAGCCCTCCTATTTTTGAGAAATGCAATTGAAATGTCAATCTGTTGTCTTCAATTTACTTTTATTTCAGAAATACCTTGCTATTTGGAGGCTCACAGAACATCTTAATTCCCCAACTTGGATATAGATCTAAAATGCTAGGAATGGAGAGGGAGAGAGAGAAAAAAAAGAGAGACGGAAAGTAAGAAACAACAGGCTACCAAATGAAAGAATAGCAATCTGTGGACTGAATTGGGTTTTTACAGATTCCACTTTGATGTCAAATAGCAACATGTGTGGCTTGCATTGCTTTTGCATGCAAGATCAATGTCCAGGGGACTCAGGGGACCAGCTTCAAGATGCTGCATGGAATGTAATATGCTGCAGAGTCAGATCACAAGCTGGAGATGGGGCTTTGGTTTCTCTGTCAATCAATCTGGCTGAAGATGAACACAGTAAACCAAAGAGAGTGCTGAAGTTTCTGAATGGTGAGGGGAAAGGGTAGGGGGAAAATTTTTTTTTCTGCCCCAACAAAGCTAATGTTTACTTTCTTTTAGTTTCAGAAAGCAAAAACTCTTTAAAATGGTGTAGTAATAAACAATTGTATAGGGGTTGCAGGTAAAGGAAAGCCTAAAAGATTTGTTTCCTTGGGAATATTTAGCCAGATCTTCTCAAAGAATAAACTTGGGTTTAACCCTTTTTTTGCCAGAACCTTCTTGCTAGTAATAAAGATTAAAACTAATAAATATTTACTATTGTGACATAGTATATTTATTAATATGTATCACTATAAATTTGTTATTAATATTGATTAATGATATATTGATAACTATTACTAAATAATTTCAGTTCAGCACTGTAATTAATCCAAAGGGGGTGGGGGAATCAGTTCCCTTAAGTATTGGAGGAAACTACTCTAACACTTTATTTTCATAAAATACCACCCTGGTCCTTTGAGTATAGGCAATCAATGGGTTAAGTTAGATCACTCCCGTATGTTCCCTGACCCCGGAATGCTTCATCAAATGTACTCATTACTGAGTGAGCAAGGGAATGAGTAGTTGTGAGCCGCAGTTTAAGCGCTGATGGGATTGTGTGGAAGCCCTAACGTGGCCGAGGTATTTAAATTTTGATTTTTGTAATGGGCTTTGACATGTTTCATTTCCTCCGAGGGAACACTCGAGACCTCTGAAAGTAAATGTTGCTAAAAAGTCATCAAGGCAGAATATTAAAATGCCATCAAATGAAAATTTCACTAATGCAATCCGGCTAGGGCTCCAGGTACCCGAGCGAAAAGGGGAGTGTCAAAGGTCCCAGTTCTTTTAGCGAAACATTATTTGTTCCTCTTCACTGACTGTTTCTCCAAATAAATTATTTAAAGTCTTATTTCTTCTTTCTCCTGGGCCTCTTAAAGTTCAACTATACTGAGAGGAAGTGAAGGAAGGGGAGGGGGTGGGAAAGGTATCATACCTAGAGAATTCTGTAAATCCCTGTGTAGTTGACATTCCTGGTAACACACCTTTCCCCCTCCCTCCCACTACTTCCAGACAGCAGATCCATCACACAGGTAAGTTCAATAGGGAGGGTGACAATTGTATTTACCTCTTTCAGGTAGAATTGATTCACCACCAAAAATATTCATATATGCCTAAAGTAGCAAGTGAAACAGAGTGTGTAATATAATCAAGGGGGATTTCCTGAGTGACATGAGAAAATATCCCAAAGCTTTTACACCACATGCTCATGTTCCAAAGACCTATAACATATCTCAAGATTTTAATTTTTTAGTATTTCTGTTAAGAGTTTTGTTTAAGTTGTCTCATTTTACACTTCTATTAATTTCAGGTGTCCATGCTAGTTAGGGAAAGCTTGAAAAAGCATAATTAGCATTCAGAATTGGTACTGCTGCTAGTTCCTGTTGAAGTGGGAAAAATTAATTGATGGATGAGAAATTGAATCTTTACTGTTTAGGTTTTATTCTGTTATTTGGATATTGTGGTTATCTGTTCCTATTGGATATTTTACAGAAAGAGGTCTTTAGGAAGAAAATAAGAAAGCGATACCAACTGAACTTCAGGCATTTTCAATTTTCAATTCCTGTGAGTATAAAAACAATATCAATTGCGCTGTGATATTGCATTCTATATGTTGGAACTATAGACAGATGAGGAATCCCAGGGAACAGAGGTAAGACCTGTGATGTCATCAATAATAGGGAACATGGTGAGGATGCTCCCTCTAGTAATGAAGATGGACATCTTCCATGCAACTTGAAATCTTAGAATTACTTAATGCACTGAGAAGAGAAATTGCCAAGGGTCACCAAGCCATGTTGTGTTAGAGGCAGTTCTCGAACCCAGATCATTCTGACTCCAAGAACAGCTCTCTCCTCACTTTTCCCTGATACCTCTCTTAATGTGGCTATGTGGATGTTAATTTCCATTCCTCTCTTGTTTCCTAATAGTATTTATGTCCATTCTTTCTGATTCTCAAATGGACTTCAGTTAAATTAATATACTATACATTGAAACATTAAAGCCTCCAAGTCATGTCATTGTATACTGTTTCATGAGTTATTGTGGCCAAATTATGTGTGTGTGTGCATGTGTGTGCTGGTAAAGTCTGTGATAAACCTTTTTTTTTTTTTTTCTAAAGTTATCTGGAATGGTATTCAAGTGATCAACATATACTACATTTCCAGTTCTGTACTTAATTTCTTTGGTGTGCTAGGCTATTTTAGCATTGTCTTCGATAATACAGGGTCATCTCCATACCACAATAAGGCATCATGGAAGTACTTTATGAATATTCTTTATATATTTTATATTTTCTTATATAATATATATAATATATGTGTATTATATATATGTTATGTAATATACTTCACCTGGTTGAGTTCTCAGGGTTCAGCTGCCCATATCTCCACTTCATTATGCTAGGGGTATGCTATCCCTGAAAGGCAAAAAGGGTTCTTTAGCTACTGGCTCAACCTCCAGTGTTCCCCCCAACAACAATTATCAGTGATTACTGTTCCCAAATAATTTATCACTTAATTCCTCCTCAGTATCAATCAATTAGCTTTTATAAAAGGAAAGTTCCTGAAAAGATTCATTAAGTAACAAACTGAGAAAATATCCCCCTGAACCAGACCATATTTTCCCCTCTACCCTTTGGTCCTTGGGAGAGTAAGCTCAAATTTAAAAGTGGTGATCAAGATCTCAGGGCTTTGTATAGTCAATGGTTAAGCTACTTACTTTCTTCCTTTTAGGACATGGTTACCAGGACTACCACTAAATTACTATTACTCCTGCTAGTTTAGGTCAAGTTTAAGTTGGTCTTCATCTGATTCTCTTCCAAACTTCCTAAGCTCACATGGTCATTCCCTCTTTAGTATTCTTTTTTCTGAAGATCTGGAAAGGGTGACAAGGACAGAGGAAAGAGCATGACCATGTGTTCACAGGCTCAAAAAGAACTTGATGGGGAGATAAATACTGAGGCCTCTTCCTATCCAGAAAATCCTTCTCTTAATGACCATCAGAAAAGAGAGATTCTTTCTCTCCATATTTTTTTAATGTATACCCAGTGCTAGCTCTGATACCAGTGAGAAGACTTTCTGTCATCACATAGAAAAGCAACAGGAAACAATCCCAAAATACCTGTACGTGCTCTGTAGCAGAGGGTTAAGTCCACCAATATGCTTTTTTCAGAAGCAGGCTCCCTAAGGACCCATACAAGTTGCCACTAGGAAGAGCAGATTGTGGTTGCTTAAGGTACTGGACCTTTATCTGCCAGGCCCTTGTTACTTATAAATAAATCCTAATATTAAACACAGTATCTATAATAACAGGTCTGCTTTTGTGTATAATGGCTTCAGATGAAATATTAGAATTTTTTTTAATGTCTAGAGTCAGAATTCCTGGCTTTATTCTCCACTAAAGTTAATCTTCTAGCATAAATCTTTACATACAAGGAAACTACAATTGAGGTAATCAACCAGATAATTCGGGTGCAAATTCCTTTTGTCTGAAATTTTTGGATTATTTAGACAAAAGTGTTGTAGGATGTGTTTGTTTTTCCTTCTGAACCATTAAATCAATTGCCTCAGTTTTCCCCATCTTTAAAGGGAAGAGCAACATATCACGTGGTATTAAAACAAGTTGGAGCAATTTATAGTGTTTTGTAAGAGCAATTAGAGAAACCTGTTGCATTATTACAATAATAGATAAGCTAATTAGTTTAGTTTTTCTTAAAACAAATAAACATAGAAAGATGTTCATGAAACAGAATTGGCTATATTTTTATTGAGTAGAGTATTAGACTTGGAGTCAGGAAGATCATAGTTCTAATCCTGCCTGGAGCACCTACTAGCTGTGTAATTCTGGACAAGCCATTTAATTGTTCTTACCTTTATTTTCCTCATCTATAAAATAAGGAAAATAGAAATGAACCTCTTACAGAATTGTTGTCAAGATCCAATGGTATAAAACACTTTGCAAAAATTAAAGTCCTATATAAATGCTAACCAACTATATATAGCTATCCATCATATTTATCTACAACCTCATTTATTTGGAGTCTACTTATTCAGAATTTGTTGCAATTTCATTTAGGCTGAACTACAATTTAATGGCAAAAAAATTTTGCTAAATAAATAGGTAGCATAAAAAGTTGCATTATAGGGGTCATATTTATCTTATATAAGGGAACATTTTATATATGTATATATAAAATTTTAAGGACATTATTCTGGCTAATTCAATTAAAAACATTAATGAGGTATCTATTATAGCTGCTTGCAAGAAATTGAAGAAGGCACAAATATAAATAAATCCATCCTTGAAGGAGTTTAGCATCAAATAAGAGGTAATGGTCACAAATAATGTTCAATAAGCGCAGGAGGTGTAAAGTACTATTTGTATATATTATAACTCATCATTATATTAAGGACTATCTCACCTTTTTATGGTGTATGAAGTTTGAGCAAAAACCTTTACATACTTTGTATCATTTGATCATCATACCGGCCTTGTGAAGGAAGGGCTGTTTTTCCCATTTTTGGTTGGTTGGTCTTCATTCTCTAATAGGACTAATATGACATCACTGTTAGAGTCAAATTACATTGACTGTGACTGATCAGACCAATAAGAGCTCAGAATGCTCTACTCCAAGTCAGGTACAAACAAGCCTTTTGAACATTTGAGATGGATTCTCTAAACCTGAGCATTCTCACAGAACACAGCACCTTCTTTGAATGGCCACACTATGCCTGACTGACCTTTGCCAGTGTTTTCTAGGTCCTTTAATCATTTCCAAAGTTTTTCAGAGAGACCTTCAGAGTATGCTTGTATCACTTCTATTGAACAAAATGTAAGCACCTGCTTGTGTGAATTCTTCACAAAACAGTCTTCTGGGTTGGGAACCGAGGCTAATAGAGATCAAGTGATTTGTTCATGGATAGAGATAGTAGGCCTCTGAAGTTACATTTGTTCTTGTTTTTTGTGAATCCAAGTTCAGCACTCTAACCATTTAACCACCCAGCAAGACGAGAAAACTAAATCTTAGATTAAATGGTTTGCTTAGGGTATTCATCTAATGTCTGAGTTGGAGTCTGAAGCCAGGTCTTCCTGACTCCTGCTTCAATACTATATCCTACAAATAGTTCTGTATATGTAAACCATACAAAAACTACACAAATAATTCTGCCAATGTATTTTTTTAAGATCACAGATTTAGAACTGGAAAAAGCCTTTGAGGTTATCTAGTGCAATTCCTTAATTTTACATATGGGGGGGACTGGTCCTAAGAGAGTATACATCACTTGCCTAGGATTGTTGTCCAGTTATTTCAGTCATGTCTGACTCTTTCTGACCCCATTTGGGGTTTCCTGGCAGAGACACCAGAATGGTTTGACATTACATAGATTGTAAATCAGCGACAAAAGCTAGTCCTGTAACTATATGGTTAGCATATTATCTACTTACTATACATACTGTCTCAGATGTTTATATATATAAAATTCCAACCAGGATCAATTATCCTCCACTGAAATCTTACTCTGATGTTCATCATGGTGTGAAATGATTCTTGATTCTCAAAAGCAAACATTGCTTCAAGCCCTGCCTAAGTTGGGGAAAAAATTTACAATACAGAGTAAAGGGAATATATACTGTATTTCTGTCAGGAAAACCTAGTCCTGTCTTCATAGAGGTTCAACACTGGAAAGTTAGTCTTCAAAGATTTATTTTCAGGATGATTCATGAAACTGCCCTCTAAAGCATGGAAGGTTCATGGCCTTTACTGGTCTCTATGTCACAGTAAAGGAATATATTTTCCTGTGTGGTAGAGTTGACCCAGGTGAACTTTGCCTCAGGAGAAATTAAAAAAAAAAAAGAACTTTACTGTTACTGAAATTAAAAGTACCTAAACTAGTGGTTGATTTTCAGATGTTTTGGGGTCATGAAACAATATTTTTTTTTTATGAAGAAATACAACACACTATGGGAGAATTGAGAGACTCAAAGAGATTCAAATTTAAGTCCTATATAATTCATGGTACACTGAGCCAAAACTCACATTTAGGGTACCTTGTTAGAGTCACTGAGCCAGATTATAAAGAGGAAATATGCTATTTTGAAAAGAGCACTGCACCTAGAGTCAAGATAACTAAGTCCTTTTTTGAGCTTTGACCTCTCCAGGCTTCTGTTCTTTTGTGAGTCAAATGATGATGTTGTTCTAGGTGACTTCTAAATTACTTTCCATACATTTTAGGACTGTGTTTTTTAGCCTCCTCAGAATAGACATTTCTCCAGGTATAGATATAATTCCTGAGGTTTTGCCTGATTTATAAATTAGTCCATCAATCAGTAAATATAGACATAAATTTAGAAATCTTAATTATTTGTAAACTTTGGTTCATTATAATGATTAGTTAAATTTTACAACTTCCCATCTAAGTTATCCCTAAATAGGTGGGTTCAAAATCACAAATTCATTTCTCCAATTTGAGTCTAAATAGGAAAAAGGCAAGAAGGGTTTTAAAACTTATCTCTGATTTTATCAAAGTCATGGTAGCAGAAGTAAAAATACTGAATGCCATTGCACTACACAACTACTGTCTTTTTATATCAAAAAAAAGCAGAAGGAAATCTCAGGCTCATTTCATCGAAGTAGGCAGCCTATCTGGACACTGCTTTATAGACATGGTATTCTTGAATTCAGCAAATAAATGGCTATGTGTGACCTTAGCCCAAATGTGCTTTTTTTTTTTTTTTCCTTTTGGCCTGAATTATCTATATTGGCTGTCTGCTTCAAGCCAACCAACCAAAGAACTCCCTCTATTTTTTTTGCCCAGTCTTACTCCCAGGCTGACAGTTAAGGGAAACTTTTAGCTGGTATTTTCCCAAGGAAAGTCTATGTTAGATACAGGACAAGATAAAACCATGTTCCATTAAGAAGTTTTCCCTATTGGTTTTGGCAGATTATTTTTCTTCCTATTTTAGGATAACTGTCTTTGATTTCTACGTCAAAGATAAAACCTTTGAGGAAAAAGGGGGAAATGAAACACAAATCCTTCAACTCGTGAGAAACCATTTATTCTATGATGGCAAAAAATTATTTTGAGTAACAAAAATTCACAATTTTTTAGTTTCTTATCAACTTTTCTGTTGTTCAGAAAAGTACATTTAAGTTACTAAATATGAAAACATTAAAAAAAAGTCTATGGGGACTTTCTGTAGAAACCATAAAAACATAGATTTAGATTTAAAAGGGATTTTTGAGGTCAAACTATTCCAACTTGCTCATTTGACAGCAAATGAAACTGGTCTAGAGTGGTCAAATAACTTCTTTAAGGTCACACAGACAACTAAATGTTCAGAATCAGAATCTGAACCCAGTTCCTCGGACCCCATAGCTAGCATTCTTAACACTAGGCCATCTTGAATAGAAGCAATGGGGTCCTAAAATCAGTTTGTTTGTAGAAATCATGGATTAGGTGTATTTGGAGTAGTTCTCATGTTTAGCTCTGATAATACTCCAAGAGTCAAATTTTTCTTTGAATTGCTTCAATCATGAGACTGGTCAGAAAATTTCCTGTAGTTCCTGATTCCAGAATACTAGGATATTTCCTATTCTATATGGTACTTTCATATCTGCAATTCATAGTTCTACCTGCTAAAATATTTAGAAGAATGAGACAATAAAAAAGGACTTCATGAGAAATATTTTTGAGCTCATATGTTAAGTTCAAATTTGGTTTAAATTGAGAAGGGCAAGAAGGAAGGCCTATCCAACTATATGTT
>JAJPUD010021245.1:0-23357 GCA_023553655.1 Myrmecobius fasciatus | reverse complement strand
AACCATCCCTGCATTCCTGGTATAAATCCTACTTGGTCATGGTGTATTATTCTAGGAATGATTTTCTGTAATCTCTTTGCTAATATTTTATTTAAGATTTTTGCATCAATATTCATTAGGGAGATTGGTCTATAATTTTCTTTCTCTGTTTTTGTTTTACCTGGTTTAGGTATCAGTACCATGTCTGTATCATAAAAAGAGTTTGGTAGGAGTCCTTCATTCCCTATTTTTTCGAATAGTTTATATAATATTGGAGTTAACTGTTTTTTAAATGTTTGGTAGAATTCACATGTAAATCCATCTGGTCCTGGGTATTTTTTCTTAGGGAGTTGATTAATGACTTGTTCTATTTCTTTTTCTGAAATGGGACTATTTAAGTAATTTATTTCCTCTTCTGTTAATCTGGGCAATCTATATTTTTGTAGATATTCCTCCATTTCACTTAGGTTATCAAATTTATTGGCATACAGTTGGGCAAAGTAACTCCTGATTATTGCTCTAATTTCCTCTTCATTGGTGGAAAGTTCTCCCTTTTCATTTTTGAGACTAACAATTTGATTTTCCTCTTTCCTTTTTCTAATTAAATTAACTAGAGGTTTATCTATTTTGTTGGTTTTTTCATAAAACCAACTTTTAGTTTTATTTATTAATTCAATAGTTTTTTTACTTTCAATTTTACTAATCTCTCCTTTTATTTTTAGGATTTCAAGTTTGGTATTTGATTGGGGGTTTTTAATTTGTTCTTTCTCTAGCTTTTTTAGTTGCAAGCCCAATTCATTGATTTTCTCTTTTTCTATTTTATGCAAATAAGCATCTAGAGATATAAAATTTCCCCTTATTACCGCTTTGGCTGTATCCCACAAATTTTGGTATGTGGTCTCATTATTGTCATTCTCTTGAATGAAATTAGTAATTGTGTCTGTAATTTGCTGTTTCACCCGGAATGAGCTAATTTTTAGGGAAAGACTAGCTATTTCTAAGGGTATTTATTTATCTAAAATGTATTGTTTGTCAAGTCAAGCTTGATATACTAAAATGGGTCTGTGATCTTATCAGTTAGGGGTGCTCTCCAGTGGTGCTGGATGCAAGCCATCCATGCCTGCCCGTTCTCTTTGACTTTTCTCCATCTTCTCAGACCAAAGGGTTAATCCAGTTTGTTGGAGGCAAATCATAAGGCTCCCAGTGGAGAGATCTGGTCTTCCTCTGGCTCCTGAGGCAGCTAGGAGGTAGAGTAGATAGGGTGCTAGGTTAGAGCTCTGATATTTAAATCTGAGCCATAATCTTTACTAGCTATGTGACCGTAAACAAATATCTAAAAAAATTTTGCCTTAATTTCCTCAACTGTAAAATGGGGATAATAATAGCATCTGCCTCAAAATATTGTTGTGATGATTGAATGAGATAATATTTCTAAGAACCACAAAATTCCTTGATGGCACCTCTTTTACTCCTCTTCTTCCTAGATATTCATTGGCTCAATGTTGCAGTCTGCTTGTGACATGCCCCTCTCCAGTGCCCTCTGCTTGATACTCATTTTTAATTTAATTTTTCAGACAAATATATTCAGACAACTCACTGTCATTCAGTTATATCAGTACAAAGTTATAATAGAAAAGATGGGCAGGGAATCTTACTATCATTTAGACTGCTTTGGAATTTCTTGAACCCATGAAACATAGCACTTTGTGTATTGAATGAAAAAATATTCTATGCCTGACCTTATCCATCTGTAAATTATGTTTTCATATCACTTTGGCTATCTGCCCCTCTTCACTTTTTTCAGGGGATGGGGGTCAGGATTGATAGTGTCAGTTAAAGGAAACAGATAAATAAAATATTTATATTAAAACCTCAACTAAGTTTTAAACATTAGCAGCTGTTCCCTTTTCCTTCCTGTGTTGTGCCATGAAAATATAGGATCAAGGATGATAGGATCTAGATTTTGAACTGGAAGGGAGTTTAACATCATCTAACCTGTCTCTTTCTTTTTACAGAAAAAGAAACATAGTGTCAGGGAAGTAAATGAATTGTCTGAAGTCAAACAGATAGTGACAGAATCAAAATTCAAACAAATTCCAAATACAGTGCTCTTTCTTTACCCATACTATTAAATCAGTTTTTCATTTAGTTAAAGCTGATTTTGTGTCCCCAACTAAGGTTTTCTTGACAAAGACACTAGATTTGTTTACCATTTCCTTCTCCAGCTCATTTTATAGATAAGGAAATTGAGGCAAATTGAATTAAGTGACTTGCCTAAGATTATATAGCTAGTAAGTGTCTGAAGCCAGATTTGAACTCAAGAATCCTAGTGCTCTATCCCCTACACCACCTAGTTGCTCCTTCCTCCTACTAGAGGTTCTTTTTTTTTGTCATAGATGCTTTTGGCATTCTGCTGAAAATTACAAACCCCTTCTCAGAGTGTTGCTTTTAAGTGCATAAAAACAAAATTTCTTTGCCTCCTCCCCTGCTCACCCAAACTCTAATTACTGCCATAACTTGATGGCAGATAGGTGTTCAGATCTGGATTAGAGTTAGAATAATTTACATCATTCACATCCTCCTCCTAGCACTTCTCTTGTAAAAGAAGGATTTTTAAAAAATTTAATATCTTATTCTCATCCCCAATTTCATGCAAAATCAATTTTAACATTAAAAAAATTTTTTAGCTCCAAATTCTAAAGATATTCTTTTAGATGAAAATCTGATGCAGTAGAGTAAAAAGTAATCTGGTCTGGCAGTAGGAAAAACAGAATTTGAATCCTGACACTTTTACAATAACTTGGACATATTGATCTTCTCTGGGTATCAGTTTCCTGGTTTATAAAATGAAGGGGTTGAATTAGATTTCTAAGGACTCTATTTATTTATTTTAAACTTTTTATTTTTCAAAACATATATGTGGACAATGTTTTAACATTAGCCCTTGCAAAACCTTGTGTTCCAATTTTCCCTCCCTTCCCCCACGCCCTTCCCTTGATGGCAAGTAGTCCAATATATATTAAACATGGTAGAAATATATGTTAAATGCAATATATGTGTACATATTTATACAATTATAGTGCTGCATAAGAAAAATCAAATCAAACCAGTTAAAAAAAGAAGCAAAATAAAATGCAAGCAATCAACAATAAAAAGAGTGAAAATGCTATGTTGTGAACCACTCAGTTCCCATAGTCCTCTCTCTGGGTGTATATGGCTTTCTTCATCACTGAACATGGTTTGAATCATATCATTGTCAAAGGGAGCCATGCCCATCAGAATTGATCATTGTATAATCTTGTTGTTGCTGTGTATAATGATCTCCTATTTCTGCTCATTTCACTTAGCATCAGTCCCTCCAGGCCTCTCTGAAATCATCCTGCTGGTCATTTCTTACAGAACAATAATATTCCATAACATTCATATACCATAATTTATTCATCCATTCTCCAATTGATGGGCATCCTTTCAGTTTCCAGTTTCTTGCCACTACAAAAAGGGCTGCCACAAACATTTCTGCACATATGGGGCCCTTTCCCTCCTTGAAGATCTCTTTGGGATAGGCCAAATTGTTCTCCAGAATGGTTGGATCCTTTCACAGTTCCACCAACAATGTATCAGTGTCCCAGTTTTCCCACATCCCCTCCAACATTCGTCATTATCTTTTCCTGTCATCTTAGCCAATCTGAGAGGTCTGTAGAGGTATCTCAGAGGTGTCTTAATTTGCATTTCTCTGATCAGGAGTGATTTAGAGCACTTTTTCATATGATTAGAAATGGTTTCACTTTCTTCAACTGAAAATTGTCTATTCATATCCTTTGACCATTTATCAATTGGAGAATGGCTTGAATTCTTAGAAATTTGAGTCAATTCTCTATATATTTTAGAAATGAGGCCTTTATCAAAACCTTTGAATATAAAAATGTTTTCCCAATTTATTGCTTCCCTTTAATCTTGTCTGCATTAGTTTTGTTTGTATAAAACCTTTTTAACTTAATAAAATCAAAATTATCTATTTTGTGATCAATGATGACCTCTAATTTTTCTTTGGTCACAAATTCCTTCCTCCTCCACAGATCTGAGAGGTAAACCATCCTACATTCTTCTAATTTGTTTATAATATTATTCTTTATATCTAGGTAATGAACCCATTTCGACCTTATCTTGGTATGTGGTGTTAGGTGTGGGTCAATACCTAGTTTCTGCCATACTAGTTTCCAATTTTCCTAGAAGTTTTTGTCAAATAGTGAGTTCTTATCCCAAAAGTTGGGGTCTTTGGGTTTGTCAAAAACTAGATTACTTTAGTCATTGACTATTTTGTCCTGTGAACCTAACCTATTCCACTGTTCAATTATTTTATTTCTTAGCCAGTAACAAATGGTTTTGATGACCACTGCTTTATAATAGAGTTTTAGATCTGGTACAGTTAGGCTACCTTCATTTGCTTTTTTTTCCCCATTAATTCACTTGAAATTCTTGACCTTTTGTTCTTTCAGATGAAATTTGTTGTTATTTTTTCTAGGTCTTTAAAATAGTTTCTTGAGAGTTTGATTGGTATGGCACTAAATAAGTAGATTAGTTTTCGTAGTATTGTCATCTTTATTATTTTCGCTTGTCTAAGCACTCTTTACTTCAAATAATGCTATGATTTAATTTCTAATGTTAGAATTTTGGGTACTTTGGTGAGGAAGAGGAAGTCAAATACTTTTTTGGAGAGCAGGACTTTCTGATGACCTACAAATCATAGTCCCTAAGTAACTAGCTTGCATTATACCAGCCTAGTTCTTAATCATTTTAGTCTGCTATAAAACTGAATATTACTTTCTAATCTATTCACCACTGCCAATGGAATCCAATGACCTTAAACAACTTCAGTGACCTTAGACAACTCCTATGCTCAGGGAGTGAGCTTTATTTATTTATTTATTTATTTTGGTCATTAGCAGGAATGGCTTCCAGGGATTGCAAATGATGTAGCTAGAGCTTGCCAAAAAAGAAGAATTTACTTAAGTGTTCTTTTTAAGTCATAGGGAGTAATTCCTTGGCTTAAGAATCTCCAGTACTGTTGAAGTGATGATAGTATTTAGTAATGTAGACCCCATGACCATGTCAGTTGCTGCATACACAAGGGAACCCCAGCTGTACAGTTCCTAAACTCCAGGGCAAAATGGTGAAGCAGATAAAATTTATCCTTGATACCTTGTTCTGCCTTTTCTGTGGTACTCTGTTTCTTTGGTCTTCCTTGGTAGGTGGTATTGTGAACTTCATCTTTGCTCAAGGATAGCAAAGTAAGACCAAAGAATAAAATATTAATGATGTAGGTTGAGCTGTATCAACAGTTAGATTCCTTAAATTTATGGTAAAATATTTAATGATTACTTTTATTATTATACCATTTGTTTTGCTATTTGTTATATTATTTATTTAACTATGTTACTTGTTTTGAAGTCTTTATGTCTTTTGTCTGATAACATTAGAGACAAAGAATTTGGGAGCTCATGAAAATTTTTAAGTGGATGTGAACTTGGGGCAGCCTTATCTATTCTATCTGGATTCAAAGGACTTCATGCAGAAGTTACTGTAAAGATTAAAGATAAGAAATGCCTTGCTGTTCTTAACAATGGATTCCAAATGCTCATTGTATTCCAATCCATCTTTATTTGAGAAAAATACCTCTGCAACCCATAAAAATGTCTAAGGTTCTGTGGCTTGAGTGATTTAAATGCTCTATTCTTGGGGCAAATTACTGTGCTTGAAATTTGCTGGGGATATTATTTGTGGACCACATGGTTCTGATATGACCAGGCAATGAATATCAGTATTGTATAAACTTGACTCAAATGAAGCTATTAGCAGAATACTTTTCAACATTTGAAAATTTTGATAGTCCAAATCTTTTATATAATCTGTGTATAATCTTATAATCAATCTCATTTGATCCTCACAAATACCCTAGGAGGTAGATGTTACTATTGTTAACATTTTACAGTAGAAAAAATGTATAATGTTACATATGAATACATGTATAATCTCATGTATTCAAAGTTGTGCTTTTGATGGTAGCAAAGAACTCAAACAAAGTAAGTATTCACCAATAAGAAAATATATTACCAAATTATGATGCATGGATTTAATATATTATTACTGTGCTATAAAAATAATGGATGTGAAGAATTCAGAGAAGCATGGAAAATCTTCATATGAGTTGATACAAAATCAATAAACAGAACCAAGAATAGAGTATACACAAGGACTACAACAAGCTCTATAAGTTATGAAAATGTCACTTCTATATTAATAGAAGGAATTTCCTCACTGGGAGTAGCCCATTAATTAAATAAGTCCAGACCAAAGTAAAATTGTTACTTATATAGTTTGTTCAATTCCTATGGTTCTGTTGTTCTTTCTTAGTACCAGTAATAACATTTTCTCTTCCATCTAGTATCATTATTTTTTTTTCTCAAGTGGCAGTAAAAGGGATTTGAGCATCCTGTATTTAAAAACAAATTTAGATCTTTTTACCTCTAAATTTGTTGATGCTCACAGTTTTTTCTCTACTTGCTACTTTCACTTTTCCCCAAATTCCTTTAAACTTTTATTTATGGCAGATACATAAGCAGTACATCTCTGAATGGGGGAGGGGGAATGTGAGTATAGAATGAAAATTGCCTTACATTAGCAAGGGCATGGATGTCCTATCTTTGTTGGTATGAACTAAATTTGTGAGTATATTTACAACTACTGTTCATCAACCACCTTCCTGATATTGGTGTTTCTGTGTGATGTGAAACATGTGCTCAAAATTGCCATGTTCCCATATCTGGAAATATCTTGCAGCTCTTCCCTCTTACTCTTCTCCTAAGAGATTTCCTCACTTTGTCCCTTGCTCCCCATGTCTTTTTAGGGTTCTGACAGAAGGGGGAAATAGCTGGATTCAACATTTTTTGTGGAGTTGTTGTTGAAAATTTCCTTGCCTGGGAAACAGGCTTGAATTTAAAGGTATTGTTCATTAATTTTACCAGATAATAGTTCTAGAGCTGGAAAGGATCTCATTGATTATCTAATTCAAGTCCATCATTTTAAGAAAGAGGATACTGAGAATTCATGATATAAGTAGTAAAAAGGAAAGGTAGGATTTTCCCTTAGATGCTCATATTCCTGAAGCAGTTCTCTTTCTGTTATACCTCACTGACTTCACTACTCACCCTTGTAATGCTGTAATGACATTTAATATCTAGACCCTATCTAATGATGAAGGCTTTGCATCTTTGGCAGGCTCTACTCATGAAGAAAAGTTACTGAATAGAAAGCCAAAAAATAGAGATGAAGATGATATTATTCTCTAATCCTATGAATTTCAGAATGGAAACATGGGAAATTTAAAAATACAGAGGGAATTTGACCCAGCAGTGTTTCTACTGGGCCTATATCCCAAAGAGATCTTAGAGGAGGGAAAGGGACCCACCTGTGCAAGAATGTTTGTGGCAGCCCTTTTTGTAGTGGCTAGAAACTGGAAACTGAATAGATGCCCATCAATTGGAGAGTGGCTGAATAAATTATGGTATATGAATGTTATGGAATATTATTGTTCTGTAAGAAACGACCAACAGGAGGATTTCAGAGAGGCCTGGAGAGACTTGCATGGACTGATGCTGAGTGAAATGAGCAGAACCAGGAGAACATTATACACAGCAACAAGACTATACGATGATCAATTTTGATGGACTTGGTTCTCTTCAACAATGATGTGATTCAAACCAGTTCCTATTGTTCAGCGATGAAGATAGTCATATACGTCCAGAGAGAGGCCTGTGGGAACTGAGTGTGAACCACAACACAGCATTTTAACGCTTTCTATGAATATTTCCATGCATTTTTTTTCCTTCTTAGGTTGTTTTTTTTTTCTCCTTCTCTTTCTAGATCTGATGTTTCTTGTGCAGTAAGATAACTGTATAGATATGTATACATGTATTGTATTTGCCATATAATTTATCCTATTTAGCATGTATTAGATTACCTGTCATCTAGGGGTGGGGGTTGGGGGGAAGGAGGGGAAAAGCTTGGGAAAAAAAGTTTTTGCAAAGGTCAATGTAGAAAAATCACTCATATGTTTTGTAAATAAAAAGCTTTATTAAAAAAAAGAAAAAAAAATACAGAGGGAAAATACAAAATGGCATTAAGGGTAGGAATTGTCTGTTCTGTATCTGGCCCACATCTCACAAAACCAGCCTGTGTCCAATCTAATGCAAAAGTACCAGGTTGAACATTAAAGACCAACTCTGAATAAGGAAGGCCAGTGTCTGCTCTTGCTATTATAAGATCATAGATTTAGGATATAAAGTGGCTCTAGAGTTCCTTGAGTCCAAATGTGACTTTGGAGACTAAATTGAAGTCTAGATTCAGGTGACATTTTAAAAATTTGAAAGAGATAATTATAGGATAATTTAATAATTTTTATTAATAATGCCATCATGCTTATTAATAAAATGGTAGTCATTTGAAGGTTTCTTTCTTAAGACAAAAGACAATTATGATGGTGAGCTCATGGCTTAGATGCCTATTGGAAGAGTGGTATTCCTGGGGGTGGCAATCAATTCTGATTAACAATTAATTAGAGAATGAATATTACCATGAGAGGCTGAAACTATACTATGATTATGTCCTTTACATCTAAGTTACTCCCAGCCTTGGGCAATTCATTCAAAAAATTTATCCTTGCCCACCTGTGAGTGAGCATAATGACTTCTCTTGTTGGGTGGGGTATGGGTAGAGGAGAAGGTTAGCTCAACCTTCAAAGAATGAAGCCTTGAAATGAGGATAAAAGAAGGGAAATCTGAGTCTTTTCAAATCATTGATTATTAATAATCATTTCTCTCAGATAATAATGCTAACATTTGCATAGCACACTTTATAATTATTTTATTTGGTCCTCACAGCAACTCTGAGAGATAGATGCTATCTATTATAGGTATTATACTATATTGATATAGTATATTATAGGTACTATAGTATTATTCATTTTATAGATGAGGAAACTCAGGCAAAGTGAGGTTAAGTCACTTTTCCAAAGGTCATATAGCTAGTAAGTGTCTGAGGCTGAATTTAAACTTAGGTCTTCTTGTCTCCAGGCCCTGTGTTCTATTCATTGCACAACTAGTTAAGTGACTTGCTCAGGTTCATACAACTAGTAAGTGTCTGAGATAGAATCTGAACACAGAATGTCAATTCTCTATTCACTTCACCAAATCATACTTGAAGAATGAATGGTAATAACATAATGGGCTCAGATAGGAATGGGACTTCTATTATTCCTGGTCCTGGAAGGATGACCACTGTCATATGAATAGATTGTACTTTTCTCTGACATTGCCTTGGCATTCATAGCCTACAATTCACACAAACTGCCCTCCACTCCTGAGAGAATTTTTGGAGAAAGAGTCTGGGTTTATCTCAAAATTTTAAAAATGTTCCTAGAAGGAAACGTAGCAGAACCTCCTACTGTCATTCTTCTTTAAATAATAAAATCTTGGCGGTACTTGAATTATTTTGTTGTCACAGACACAGCTTCCCCTTCAACAGACTTTCCCTTCTCTACCCACTTATTGCATAGCACAACTACAATATACAAGATTTCTGTGAGGGAGACACAGAGAAGCAAATGCCAAAATTTGCTATGATACCAATACAGTAAAGCTGTGCCCTTTATAAAACCTTAACAGCTGGCTTGGGATAATGCTATTCTCAAAAACAAAAATAAAAACCCCCAAAACTTCCCAAACAACATCTTCCCCAATAGAGAAATATGTCCAAAGACAACAGGGTTATGGCCAGTTTTGTACCACTTGGCCCAAGTCACTGCCCCAGCTAAGTGTTCCATCCATCAGTACAATTACTCCCAATATAGTCAGACAGTAGGCCCCTCTGGGTTTCATTAATAACTATACAGCAGTAGGAAGACTGGTTTGATGGCTATTTCCAAAGGCCATGCAGGATGGTAATTAGGGTCTCTCTTAGAATAATGGCAATAGAGCCAGAGAGAAGAAAGATGAGACATTTATTGACAATGTGAAACAGTGGTAAGAGTACTGGCTTCAGAAGCAAAGAACCTGGGTTTAAATCCTACCTCTTAAACTTACTATCTTTGTTACCCCGGGCTTCATTTTTTTTTAACCTGTAAAATGAGAAAGATGGACTAGATAAGTTCTGAGATTCCTTCAAGCTCTAGATATATGAGCCTATTATAAGACTGGCTAATTGTTTATGAGGTCACAAATGTGTGTTTGACATCTCTGCTTTAGACAACCTGATATATGATTCTAGCATCTTGAGGGAAGTCAACATGGGAAATATAGGTTTGCAAGTCATTGCATTGCATTGCATTAAGAAGTTATTTGGAAAGCCATAGGAATGAATGGAATTGTTAAGGTAGAAAAATTAAAATAGAGTTGAGGATAGAACCTTGGATGATATGCACTATAAGAATCAGAAAAGAAAAGGGAAATAATGCATGAAGTAAGAAAATTCAGAATGTCCTGATAATGTAAGAGAGAAGGTAGGATGTGCATAAGGAAAATCAACAGTGTCAGTTACTACAGGGAAATCAAGAAGACTGAGAATTGAGATAAAAATCATTGGATTTGGTGATAATGCAATCACTGGTGTCTGAGAGTAATTTCAGTATAATGGTGTGAATCGGTTATAAGTAGTTGAGGAATGAGTGTTATGTGAAGTGGATGAAAGCAAAATAAAGATTAGATTTTCAAGAAGTTTGGAGTAGTAGGAAAAGCGATAGAATTGAAGGGTAACTGGAAAGACTCGAGCACGTTTTCAGACTGTTGGGGGAAAAATTCAAAACAATGGTGACAGGAAGACTGAAAAATCATGAACTTCTGGATTATCATTCTGCATCACTCATTTTACAAATCATTTTTTACTTTGTTGTTATTGCCTCTACAATTGTCCTAAGTGATGAAGTGGATAAAATACTGGGCTTGGAATCAGGAAGACTCATCTTCATGAGTTCAAAACCAGTTTAAAATGTTTACTAGCTATATAACTCTAGGCAAGTCATTTAACTCTGTTTGCCTCAATTTTCTTATTTGTAAAATAAGTTGTAGAAGGCAAACTACTCTGGCATATTTGCCAAGAAAACTCCAAATGGGATCATGAAGAGTCAGACATGACTAAAATAAATAAATAGCAATAACAAATTATATTATTATTTAACTTTTATTATTTTTTAAATAATAGCTTTTTATTTTAAAAAACATGCAAAGATAATTTTCTTTTTTTTTATTAAAGATTTTTATTTGCATAACATATGTATGGGTAGTTCCTCAGCATTGATCCTTACAAAGCTTTCCATTATAAATTTTTCCCCCTAGTCCTCTCCCCTCCCCTAGATGGCAGAAAGTCCAGTACATGTTAATTATATTAAAATACTTGACAAGTCAAATATATGTATACATATTTCCATACTTATCTTGCTGTGCAAGAACAATCGTATCTACATGAACAAAAAATATCTGAAAAAGGAAACCCAATGCAATCAAACATCGATAGAGATCATGGAAATGATATGTTGTGGTCCAAATTTCATGTCCTCCTCTCTGGGTGTATATGGCTTTCTTCACTGAACAATTGGAATTGGTTTGAGAAATTTCATTGTTGAAGAGAACTATATCCCTCAGAATTGATCATCATATAGTCTTGTTGTCATGTATAATGATCTCCTGGTTCTGCTCACTTCACTGAGCATTAGTTCATGCAAGTCTCTCCAGGCCTCTCTGAAATCATCTTGCTGGTCGTTTCTTACAGAACAATAATATTCCATAACATTCATATACCATAATTTATTCAGCCATTCTTCAATTGATGGGCATCCATTCAGTTTCCAGTTTCTAGCCACTACAAAAAGGGATGCCACAAACATTTTTGCACATGTGGGTCCCTTTCCCTCCTCTAAGATCTCTTTGGGATATAAGCCCAATAGAAACACTGCTGGGTCAAAGGGTATGCACAGTTTGATAACTTATTGAGCATAGTTACATGTTGCCCTCCAGAATGGCTGGATCCCTTCACAGTTCCACCAACAATGTATTAGTGTCCCAGTTTTCCCACATCCCCTCCAACATTCATTGTTATCTTTTCCTGTCATTTTAGCCAATCTGACAGGTGTGTAGTCGGTACCTCAGGGTTGTCTTGATTTGCATTTCTCTGATCAATAGTGATTCGGAGCAACTTTTCATATGACTAGAAATGGTTTTAATTTCATCATCTGAAAATTGTCTGTTCATATCCCTTGACCACTTATCTATTGAAGAGTGGCTTGAATTCTTATATATATGAGACAATTCTCTATATATTTAGAAATGAGGCCTTTATCAGAACCATTAAATGTAAAGATGATTTCCCAATTTATTGCTTCCCTCCTAATCTTGACTGCATTGGTTTTGTTTGTACAAAATCTTTTTAACTTAATATAGTCAAAATTATCTATCTGGTTTTCAATTAAGAGTTCCAGATCTTCTTTGGACATAAATTTATTCCATTTCCTCAGGTCTAAGAGGTAAACTATACTATGTTCCTCTAACTTGCTTACAATATTACTCTTTATATCTAGATCATGAACTCATTTAGATCTTATCTTGGTATGTGGTGTTAAGTATGAGTCAAGCCCTAATTTCTTCCCACTAGTTTCCAATTTTCCCATCAGTTTTTACCGAATAGTGAGTACTTATCCCAAAAGCTGGGCTCGCAAAGATAGTTTTCAACATTCACCCTTGTGAAACCTTGTGTTCCAATTTTTTCTCCCTCCTTTCCTTCCACTCCCCTCCCCTAGACATCAAGTAATGCAACATATATATATATGCATACATGCATATATATATATATAGCATGTGTGATTCTTCTATGCATATTTCCATATTTATCATGCTATACAAGGAAAAATCAGATCAAAAAGGAAAAAATGAGAAAAAAACCAAGAGAACAACAAAAAAGATAAAAATGCAAGTTGTGATCAATATTCAGTTCCCACAGTCCAAGTTATGAGTATCCACTCAGTTTCTAGTTCTTGCCACTACAAAAAGGGCTGCTACAAACATTTTGCACATGTGTATCATTTTCCCTTTTATATGATCTCTTTGAGTTACAGATCCAGTAGAGATACTGCTGGATAAAGGAGAATGCAGTTTGATAGCCTTTGAACATAGCTCCAAATTGTTTTCCAGAATGGTTGGATCAGTCTACAACTTCACCAACAATGTATTAGTGTCCCAGTTTTCCCATATCTCCTCCAACATTCATCATTATTTTGTCCTGCCATTTTAGACAATCTGAGAAGTATATAGTGGTATCTCGGAATTGTCTAAATTTGCATTTCTCTAACCAATAGTGATTTAGAGCATTTTCACATGACTAGAAATGGCTTTAATTTCTTCATCTGATAATTGTCTGTTTATATCCTTTGACCATTTATTAATTGGAGAAGGACATATTATTTAACTTTCAGTGTATTTATCTCTTATCTCCATCTGGGTTTTACTTTTTTTTTGTTTCTACATCATATTATTCTGAACAAGCTCAGACTTTCATCTAACCATATGTCATCTCACAATGCAATAGTTCTAAGAAAGAGGAATGTCAGCAAGAAACAGAACTTCAATTTCTTATACAACAGGTTCATATTCCATATTTTGGGCTATCTCTTGCCTAGTTCTAGCCTTCAGTGGGAAGAGGAGGAGAGAAATGTATCCTTTCTTCTAACCATTTGACTTCCATCTTGTGATATAGGTTCTTCCAACTGATATTTAGCCTCTTCTGGGAGAGAGGTTTAATGCTTAAAATATTCACACCTGACCATACCTTACATATTCCAGTGATGCTGACCCCCTATAGGTCACCATCCAAATCCTGCCCCTTTGACCTGATTTATTATTCTCATAACCTTCCTACTCTAAAACCTCATTCTGCCCAACCTTTAAATTATACCCTCTGCAATGTTGTTCCATAGACAATAAACTTGCCTTTTATCTCAGATCTTTTTAGGATTAAATCTTCTTCTTAAGTCTCCCATTTCTTCTATTTTTGAACAATCAATGAGATCTAGCTCCCCCTGTGATGCAGCCTCTCTGATCACCCTTTCCAGTACTGGTTTTATTTTTATTCATTCCCCTCCACTGTCTGGTCAAAGTAGAAGAGTTGGAATAGTCTTTGCTTACTATTACCACTTCTAGGTCTCTCTCTTACCTCCATCTCTCTCCCTCTCTTCCTCTTTCTCCTTCTTCTCCTCCTTTTCTTTCTCTCTCTCTCTCTCTGTTTTTCTCTCTTTCTCTCTCTCTGTAACTTATCCTCCTTTGAAGTCCTTACAATCCACATCTTCCACCTAATCAAAATCCTGGTAGCTATTCTCTACAGACTTCCTTTCCTTTCTCAAGAAATTCAATATCTGCTTCATAAACTTTTTCTCCTCCTCAAGTCCTGTTCTCATATTAAGGGACTTCATAATATTGACACCCCCTCAAATAGTCTAATGTTTAACTTTTCAGCCTAATCCTTTCTTATGACCCTCTATCTCACTTAATTTGCACACAAAAATTCATATCTTTTTTCTTGCTGTCACCTATAAATGTATCACCTCCATGTTTAAGTACTCTGAAATCCCCTTCATTGACCATAAAAATCTATTGGTTCTCCACCTTTCCTTCTGCCTTTTCATACCCAAATATATTCTTTGTTTACACTATGGCCTTTAGTCCCTTAAGCACTTAGTTTTCTTCCAGATTATCACCTCTGAACTGGCCATTCTCTCCTCTTCTCCATTGACTGCTTGGTGCATCTATTCAACTCCATATTGGCCTATTCTCTTAAGTTCCTGGCTCCTATATCATATCATGGATGTTACCCAACTAAGCTTCAGTCATAGATCATTCCCACCATCCATAGACTTTGCTCCAAAAATTGCTGCTGAACAAAGATGGGGAAAAATCACACAACTGTTCTGACTACAAATAAGTACATATTTAATAGCATCAGCTGGATCCTGGGCAATCCTACACCTTGCTTATCAACTCACTATTTCACTCTCCACTGCTATTCTAAACTTTTGTATCCTTCCTCAAATGTCTTGTGGCTTCCCCTCCTCCCAATCTCTCAGCTAAGTACCTTGCTTCATATTTTATAGAAAAAATTGAGACCTTTGACATGATTACCTCTTCTAGAGTCCTAATCTCAGAATAGTTGGATCAGTTCACAACTCCACCAACAAATCATTAGTGTTCTTATATTCTGTCTAAAATTTATCATTTTTCATATTAGCCTTATTTATCCAATTTTCACATTTCCTTGTCATATTAGCCAATCTGAGAGGTGTGAAGTGGTATCTGAGTTGTTTTAATTTTCATTTCTTTAATCAATAGCAATTTAGAGCATTTTTATATGATTATAGACAGTTTTAATTTCTTCACCTGAAAACTGCCTGTTCATATCTTTTGACCATTTATCAACTGGGATTTGCATTCTTATAAATTTAACTCAGCTACCTATATATTTGGGAAATGAGGCCTTTATCAGAAACACCAGCTGTCAAAATTGTTTCCCAGCTTTCTGCTTCCCTTCTATCTTGATTACATTGGCTTTATTTGTGTAAAACTTTTTAAATTTAATATAATTAAAATTATTCATCTTGCATTTCATAATGTTCTCTATCTCCTCTTTGGTCATAAATTCTTCCCTTCTCTAAAGATCTGACAGGTAAACTATTCCTTGCTCTCCTAATTTGCTTATAGTATTACCCTTTATGTCTAAATCATGTATACATTTTGTTTGAGATATTATTCAAAGCCTAGTTTTTAAAATACTAGTTTCCAATTTTCTCAGCAGTTTTGGTCAAATATTGAGTTCTTATCCCAGAAGCTGGAGTCTTTGAGTTTATCAAACAGTAGATTGCTATAGTCTTTGCCTATTGTATTTTGAGACATGCATACACATATGCATACAGATGTGCACACAAGGCATGAACACGTGTGCATACAGATGTGCATACTCACATGCCTAACTTGCAACGCATACCTGTCACAGCACAACATATACCTGTACAAACATGCACATATATAAATACAATACACATACTGAAGCACTGTTATGAATATTTCGGTATGTCCTGTCTTTGACTCTCCACTTAGATTTTAAATTCCTTAGCAATAAGAGCTGTATCTCTCCATATTACTCAGTGTTCACAACTATAGATATAGATATATGATTGATTGATATTGATTGATACCCACTACTCAAGAGGTGTTTAGTTATATTGCTTCTGCAGTTTTTGCCTCTTTGTGTTTCTCTGAGTTTTATCATTCATCACTGCTGCCTTCCTGAAAGTTGTTTTCAGGAGTAAATACAATTCTTTCTTTTACCCTATACTCCCATCCAAACCGTGGAGAAAGCATATACTTAACCTCATAGCAGGAGAAACTCACATGGGCCAGAATGTCTATTAGTCAGCACAAGAGAATCTCTAAGTTCTCTTAACAATGTATATTGTGTGCCCTTTAAACAACTTAGCCTAATTGAAAAATATGCTGAGAGATCCTTGACCTAGGCTATGGCCCTACTTCTATCACAAATTTGTTTCTTGAACTTTCAGTGTTCTTGTACTACTAATCACCTGGATAACTTTGACCATCTGCCTTTTCTTCTTGAACAGTGGAGAACCTTGGAGGAAGTCAGGAAACTGCTGAATAGATTTCCAACAGATTTATATTATCTAAATTCAACTGTGTCCTCATTGCTTCATGGAAAAACTTGTCTTTTATCATCCCCTAACCATTCCCCACAGGGACAGGTTCAACTCTCTCATAAGAATCCATCTGCCATCCCAACCAGCAAAAGAGTTTATTGTAGTGAAAAATTCAAGGTCATTAAGTGTGTTCTCTTTTAATCTCCTTCTTCAAGGTAAAGTTTTTAAAATCATAGAAGGGAGCTTAGAAATCATCTAGTTTGACTTCATTATACTGGTGAGAAAATGACTCTGAGAAGAGAATGGACTTGCCTAAAATGGCATAAGTAACAACTGAGTAGGGATTTGAATCCAGGTTTTCTCTCTTACTAGGTCTTATCCTATGATCATTCTTCCAAGTCTTCTCAGATGATGATACAGTCTTCCTCCTGATGTGGTTAACTTTCCTCTTTGTTCATTGTTTAATTATGACCTCTTGCCTCCTAAACCCTTGCTCCATCAATTATTCCATCTCTCCCTTTTTATTGCCCACTTTCCTTTTGTCTATAAACTTGGAACGTTGGAGCATCAATCATCATAATCCTTAAAAGACAAAGTACTGAACAAAGTCTTTTCCTTGAGTCTGCTAATCCCTTAGCTATTGACTTATCTTTCTCCTATGCTCTAACTACCCCACTATCTTTGCCAAGAAAATTTCAAATAGGGTGATGAAAAGTTGGACTTGACTGAAATGACTGAATAACAACAAAACTTTTGTGTCATGAATCTCTCTTGAAATAATGGAACCTATGAATTCCTTCTCAGAAGAAGGCATTTAGATGTATAAAATAAAAAGTAAAACAAATTAAAATAATTGTGCTGAATTAGAGATGTATTTTTTCCCTACCCAAATTCATTGAACTTCTAAAAGGGCTTTGTGGATCATATGTTAAGAATCTCTGTCCTAGAGTATATAGTCTCTGCTCATTGACTTTACCTTTTTTTATTTTTAGTCACATCACAGATCTATGCAATCTGGTCCGTCTCCAACACTATTGCATTTACTCTTTTCAAGAGCATCACTGAGCTTCTAATTGCTACCATGTCTCCTAATTGTTTTATATCTCTCCTCCCCTTTCTTAGGCAAATTACTTGCAAGAATGATCTACTCTTCCCAATCTCATTTTAACTTCTAGCAATGAGGCTTTATCACTGAACTGAAACTTCTCTTAACAAATTTACTAGTGCTCTCTTATTTGGTAAATAAAAAAAGCCTTTTCTTAATTCTTATCCTTTGTCATTTCTGAAGCATTTGCAGTGCTTATAACTCTTTTCTCTTAGATATTTTCTCCTTTTTTGGCTTTTAATGACTGCTCTCTCAGTTTTTCTACTTGTCCAATCATTTCATTCACAATCTCCCAAGGCTATGTCCTGGGGCTTTTAAACATTTTTTAATACTTTCTCATTTGTTGCTTTCAACTCTTTCAATAAATTGCCATCTGTGTTGAAAACTCCTAGATCGATCCATTTATATGTCTGTCTATCAGTCTTTCAGTCTGTCATGTCTATCTATCTTTTTTCTGTATTCTATTTAATGAGCTTCAATTCTGCCTTAGCAATTGCCTACTGGGATTCAGAGAAACTTATTTTCTGGCTTCAGACACTTAGCTGTGTGACACTGAGCAAGTTATTCAACCCTGTTTGCCTCAGTTTCCTCATTTGTAAAATGAACTTGGAAAGGAAATGGCAACAAACCATTCCAGTGGGTTCATGAGGAGTGAGATGCAACTGAAATTACTGAACAACTCTTTCTTTTCTTCTAGACATTCCTCTTTTGAATTCCCCTATCATTTTTTGAGGACAGCACCTAGATTTACAGCTTCAATATCATCCTGTTTTCTTCATTTTCACTAAGAATTTCATCACATAACATTGTATAGAAATGCAAAAAGATCTTTAATGTTATTACAGCAAGATAAACAAGGAAGGGTTAATTTAGGAAGAGGTCTCCTAACATCTGTTTCTTCAAAATTGCCTCCTCCCACAATCCAGGGTAGAGAGATTATAAACTGGTACATCCTTGTTCCCTAGTCCAGCTCGTAAACAGAACATTATGAGTATGGGAGAAGTAATGGTATGATAACTTGTCTGGTGGACAAATGTTCAAATCCTGATGCTTGGAAGATTTTGTTTCTCTTCATTAGCATTACAAATTCTCAGTGACTGAGTATTGTTGCATTAGAGTTCTGAAGGGCAACTACTAGTGCCAGTCTGTTGCTGGAGGGGGTGGAAGCATGTGGATCTCTTGTTAATGAAGGGCAGATTTACATATTCCTGACATAGTACCAGATTCACTGGAAGGGCATCCTAATAGAAGCAGCAGAAATTAAATGCAACCTTCTTCAGCTTCCTAGCTCCATTAAAAGGTATACTGCAGTTGGCTTGCACAGACTCTCAAGAGTCAGTTGTTACATTTTCAGTTAAAAATCAGGATTTGGTTTATAGATTTGTTGTTTTTTTCTTGACTGAAGAAATAAAAATAAAAAGGTTAATAATGCAGATTAAATATAAAAATGTGTTATGCGTTTGGAGAGCCTTTTGTTAAACATTTACCATCAGACCTTTGCTTCACATCCAATCATTCCCTTTTTCTTATCTCTAGATCTCTCCTCCATTTTCCTTTTTTTGCTTCTTCCCATAACTGCTACTTGTGAGAACTTTGGCAGCTATTCAGATCTGGGGTACTCGCATACCTACAAATAACATCTTCAGGGATTTCCTTACAATGAATGAGTCTCTCACTCAATGAACATGGGAGTCCTTCTCTGGAGCCACTTAGACATTCTTTCATCTAATTATTAATTACATAATTAATTATTTTTCTCCTTAGCTGCACTGTAGTACAGTGTGAAAAGTACTGAAATTAAATTCTGAAGTTTGGGTTCAAAGTCACTTACTAGGTGTACAATCCTGGGCAGGGGTAGATGGAACAGTGAATATTATTCTGGGTCTGGAGAGAGGAAGACTTGATAGCCCCAGACACTTACTAGTTGTGTGATTCTGGAAAAATCACTTAATCTTTACCTGCCTCTGTTTCCTCAACTGTAAAATGGGGATACTAATAGCACCTACCATCCAGGGTTGTTGTGAGCATCATATGAGATAATATTTGTAAAATGTTTAATACTGTACCTGGTACATAATAAGTGAATAATAAATGCTTCTCCTTTCCCCTTTCCCTTACTCTCTAATGACCACTATTTTCTTTATCCACAATGTAAAGTATTTGGAGCAAAAGATTTCTAGTTTCTCTTCAAGCTCTATCTTTTGTTAATCTCATTCATTCTCTTGGCTTCAATTATCATCTCCATCCAAATGACTACCAAATATATATCTCCAATTCGAACCCATTTTTTTGAATTCCTTGCTCATTCTTTCCATTTAGATCTTCCATGAAAATGGAAGTTGGGTGAAAAGATAGTTTAAAGGATAAAAATGATCACATTCAATTTGAAGCAAGTTAAATTTCAGATGCTCTTTCAGTTATCTGATCTCTAAAACCTGAGGTCAGGGCAGGTAGGTAGTAAGTAGCACTGTGGATAGAGTGTTAATTCTGGAGTCAGGAAGACTCATTTTCCTGAGTCTAAATCTGGCTCCAGACACTTAGTAGCTCTGTGATCGTGAGCAAGTCACTCAGTTCTGTTTGCCTCACTTTCTTCTTCTGTAAAATGAGCTAGAGAAGGAAATGGCAAACCACTCCTGTATCTTTGCCAAGAAAATCCAAATAAGTTTCAAACAATTGGACATGACTGAACAACAACAAACCTTCAAGTCATGTTTAACTTACATTCTCCTTGCCCCATGACATTTTGTCAAAATGATTGTAGCATCTAACTAATTAATTCACAGAATCATAGATTTAGGGCTGTAAGAAAATTAGAACTAATTTCTACCTACTACCAACTTCCCCTGTCCAGCAGCGTGCTGGAGTCAGCTGAGTGAGCCTGTGAGAGCTGATTGTTCAGTTTTCAGTCTGAGCATTTATACCTTGGAAATTGGTAAATATTGCCAATCAGTGCTTGATTTATTGCTTTGTTAATTGTCTACACTTAAGAAATTGATGGAGGAAATATTAATGATGGAATGTGTCTTGCATACATATTTTGCCTGAGAGTCCCTGCTGGAATGCTGTGGTTTTCCCATTTTCTGTTAGATATAAAAAGACAGTATAGTCCAGTGGATAGGTAATGAGTAACTCATGAAGATTGGACAAGTTTAAGTACTGCCTCCAACTTATACTGGCTATATGACCCTCAGCAAGTGACTTAATTTCTTATTACCCCAGTAATTCTCTAAGGTGATAATTTATAGAGCAGGTGTAGATCTATAAATCCCCACTGGAAATTTTTTCTCTCAATGAAATCATAGTTCCAGTTTCTCCTACCTCCATCCTGCTTTCAAACTTTAGCTTTTAAGGCTTTCTACAATCTGATTCAAACCAGATTTTTTTCATTTTCAGCCTTTTTTCAAGGTATTCCCCTTCAGAAACCATGCACCGACTTCCTTCCAGGGGTGGAGCCATGGTGGCGCAGATCAGACAGGAGTCTCTGTAACCTCCTCTAACCTCCCCTCAAACCAACAACATATGAAGCCTCTAGACTGATTCTGAAGCAAAAAAATCCACAATATCTGGAGAACAACACGATTCTAGAAGAAGATACTCTGGAAGAACCTCAAAAAAGGTCTGTTTTAATTGGGCAGAGGGGTGGTCTACTGAACCCAGACTGCAGCACAGGGAGACCGGGGCAGGGAGCTGGAACAGGAGTCGGAACAGGAGTGAGAGCGTTGTGCCTTTCACACACCTGGGAGTCTTCTGTGGGCCTCTTGGAACAATCTGTCCTGATTGTGGGCAGGTGGTTTGGAGGGTCTGCCTTTTGAGAGGGATAGATTGTGAACCACTGAACCCCTGATGAGCATCAGACCTAGCTGCCATTACACAGCACCTTAAAGCAATCAATCAAACAACAGGACTGATCAGCACCAGAAAAATTCAATCAGCAGAGCTGCCCAGTACCTGAAATAATTCAATCAGCAGAACCGCCCCAGGGTGAACTAAAGCAGAACTGCCCAGCACCTGACATAATTCAATCAGCAGAACTGCCCAGTTCCTGAAATAACTCAATCATCAGAACTGCCCCAGGGCAAATTAAAGCAGCTGTCCCACCTTTGCCCTAAACAGACCTCACACCTTTAAAAAAATGAATAAAAAACCAAAAAGAGCTCTCACCATAGACAACTTTTATGGAGAGAGGGAAGAACAGACCTCAAATCCTGAGGCCCCTAAAGGTAAAGCAACTCCAGAAAAAGCCCCAAAGAGAGACATAAATTGGTCTCCATGTCACAAGGCTTTCTTTGAAGATTGCATAAAAAATCTGAAAAGAGAGTTAGAAGAAACATGGGGAAACGAAATGAGATCACTGCAAAATAAAATAGAAAAAATGGAAAAAGAATGCAATGAACAAAAAAATGTAATTGGTCAATTGCAAAAGGAACTAAAAACAGTAACTGAAGAAAATAAGACATTAAAAATTAGAATTGAACAATTGGAAATGAATGACTCATCAAGACTTCAAGAATCAGTCAAACAAAAACAAAAAAATGAAAAGATAGAGAAAAACATGAAATATCTCCTAGGAAAAACAACTGACCTGGAAAATAGATCTAGGAGAGACAATCTAAGGATTATAGGGCTTCCTGAAAGCCATGATGAAAAAAAGAACCTAGACACTATCTTCCAGGAAATCATAAAAAAAAAACTGCCCTGATATTTTAGACCCAGAAGGCAAAATACTCCTTGAAACAATCCACCGATCACCTCCTGAAAGAAACCCAAAAATTAAGTCCCCCAGAAATATCGTGGATAAATTCCAGAACTATCATACCAAGGAAAAGATATTACAAGAAGCCAGAAAGAAACAATTTAAATACGGGGAGCTACAATTAGGATCACACAGGATCTAGCAGCTTCTACTTTGAAGGATCGAAGGGCTTGGAATCAGATATTCCGAAGGGCAAATTCTTGGATTACAGCCAAGAATAAGTTACCCAGCTAGAATGAGCATTATCTTCCAGGGAAGAAGATGGTCATTCAATGATATAGGAGAATTTCACCTATTTCTACTGAAAAGACCAGAACTGAACAAAAAATTTGATCTACAAACACAGAACACAAGAGAAACATAAAAAGGTAACAAGAAAAAATAACTCTTGAGAACTATATTTATGTTATAGATACTTATAGAATGAGGGTTGATTTTATGAATCTATTATTACATTATGATTATGATACGATTACTGTGATTTTATGATTATTATGATATGATTACTGTGATTTTATGATTATTATGATATGTTTATTGTGATTTTATGATTATTATGATATGATAAACTGAAAAAGAAATGAGAGGTAGAAAAGGGATAACACTGGAAGAAGAGGAAAAGGAGGTAAAATAAGGGAAATTACATCACATGTAGAGGCAAAGAAAACCTATAATGATTGAGGGGAGAAAAGGGAGGGGAATGAGAATTGGGTTAATCTCCATCTCATCAGATTTGGCTCAGAGGGAATAATAGACGTACTTATAAGGAAACAGGAGGAAAA
>JAJPUD010021244.1:10311-23359 GCA_023553655.1 Myrmecobius fasciatus | reverse complement strand
GATCAAATGAGATAACATATAAAGTACTATGCGAACCTTAAAGTGCCAACTATTATTATTATTATTAATTTATTATTACAACCATTATTACCATGAATACTAGTAATTATAATATTATATTATACAATAATTAGTAATAAAAGTAGTAGTGCTAACTAGCTATTAATTACTAGTAGATCCTTTCTGTGATTACCATTATCCATTATTCTAAGGGCTCTTTTGCTTTAAATAAATGTTAATTACTAGTAGATGCTTTCTATTATCCATTATTCTAAGGTCTCTTTTGCATTAAATATATGTCCCTCTGATCTCAGTTACTGCAGCATGAGACATTTGTGTTAGAGGTGGATAAAAAGCCAAGATTCCAAAGGTTTAAGTTTTGGAAATATTACCCTGTCTTAAAAAGTGAGGCTGTTAAATCTTTTTCTGAAGTTTTGTAAATGAATAGACATCCATCTCTACAGCAGGTGCTGACCTGCCAGATAATCTCATACATTTCACATGGTTGAGATTTTATCTTGAGCTCTTCATTATATTTTTAATTAGGGTTGGGTAATAGTTTGCCATCTAATTCACTCAAATTACACTATTTTTCTTTACTGACTATTTAAAAAAAATTAAAGGGAAAATCGTGAAATCTACTATCAGGCTATTGTTTGTTGTTGTTTTTAAACAAGCAGATCTGCCTTTCTATTTTCTCCAGTAGCACGATATGTTTAAGGGAATATGAGTCATCTTCCCAGATTTAATTTCCTACTGCTCTCTTGTGGCCACTCAAATGTACTGTCCAGATGCTCCCCCTCCCCCTTTCCAGGTACTATAATAATAGGAAAAAAGCAAGAACCTTCAGTTCTGCCTGATGCAGCAATAATTCAGTCCTTCACATCTGAACACCAACCACCAAAATATGATGTGGCAGAATGCCTTTTATTTTAATGTCTATTCCTCTTTTTATTGTTTGTTTCTGGGACAAAAAGAAGAAAAACAAGAAAAATGAAAAGTCTCTACTGCATAAAACTTGTCGATTTCTTCTTATTTAAAAAAAAAATCCAATCAGCATTCATTTTGTGCAGCCAGCATAAGGCCAGAGTTGAAATGATTCTGGCTAACCTGGAGGAAGAATAATGCAATTCCCAGCTTGTTTCCTCACTCAAGTCTTGGGAATGTGAGTGGCGTCTGCCTAAGTCTAGTCACTATAATTTAAAACAGTCCCATTTTTTTTTTTGAAAAGGCCCTATCTGTACAACATGAGCAAAGTCAGATGTGACTGAAAAATCCAGCTGTTCTATTTCTGTGACCATTCTACCCTGCTCGGTTGGGGAGTATTTGGAGATAAGGGGCTCCCCAACTTTGAAAAAAATTCTTAAGTGGCAATGGTGAATTGGAACACTGGTTTCAACCACGCCGTGTCAATCACCGGACAAGGTAATTATGTTCAAGGCAAGTTCTTAGCTCTGGGGATACAAAAAAGGCAAATATCTATAGCTATAGCTATAGCTATATATGGTTCTTGCCTTCAAGTAGCTTATATTCTAATGGGGGAAGCATACTTCCAAATTCTAATTAAATTGAAATTCACTTGATCATAATTGCTATGATTATACTTATAGAAAAGATGGTTGGTTGGGAAAAAAGATTGGAACAGAGACTAGTCACAGATGGTTGATGTCACAGGGAAATGAGGGCAGCCTTAGGCAATTATTTGGCAAAAATCAGAATCAAGTTGCTGTTCATGTTGTGAAGTCAGCAAAAGGTCTTAGAAGAAAAGACTCTGGCTGTTCCTTAGGCACCATAATGAAATTTCCAGCTTGTTTGTACTGATCAGAATAACTCTGGGGAGATCCAAGTGTTGTAGTCTTGGGTCAGACTCTGGGGGAAGGGTAAGTTGGTGAAGGGAGCAGAGATCTGGAGCCCTGAGAGCAAATCCTGCCCTGTCCCTTAAACTCCTATGAGGTTGGATAAATCACTTTTTTTCTCTTAGTTTACTTATATATAAAATTTTAAAAATGCTTAGATGATCTCTAATAATCTCTGGGACAATTTCAACCCTATCCAGAGATTTCTGTCCTCTCAGGGATAGATAGAAAGATGACAGCAGAAGTCTTAGGATCAATCTTGCCTTAATATGAAGCAAATTATTGGTGACTCCTGGAGTGTTTCCAGCCTCCTCAGAATCAGGAATACCTGGATTCAATCCTGTCTCTGACAAATCCTTATGTGAACCTTGGCAAATGTCCCCAGAGAAACCATTTAATTCTACAAATTGCAGCTGAGTTAAAATCTACATCATTGTAAAGAGCTTCTAAGTACAGAATGTTAGATATGAATCAACCCCTTCAAAAAGTTTAATGATAAGGTTCTTGAAAAATATTTCCCTCAGGATAGCCATCGTCAGCCTCCCCTGAATGTTAGCATTCTGGTGTTGAACTCCATTGTCCTGTCTGAAAACCAAGATTGACTGCTGCTATTGGACTTTCTCAAGATTCTCATAATTGTATAACTTCCCCAAAAGTATTGTTCCTCTCCTTCTCCCCCTCTCCTTCTCTCTCTCTCTCTCTCTCTCTCTCTCTCTCTCTCTCTCTCTCTCTCTCTCTCTCTCTCTGTCTCTCTGTCTCTGTCTCTGTCTCTGTCTCTGTCTCTCTGTCTCTCTCTGTCTCTCTCTGTCTCTGTCTCTCTCTGTCTCTGTGTGTCTCTGTCTCTCTCTGTTTCTCTCTGTCTCTCTGTCTCTGTCTCTCTCTGTCTCTCTCTCTCTCTCAATAACCAGAAATGAATAGTTTTAGAAAACCTGCCTGTTTCTAAAAAGAAGGAAGGAAACAAGAATTTACTGAGTATCAACTTTGTATTGGGCACTGGGCTAAATGCTCTTTAAAAGTATTATTTCATTTGATCCTCATTACCACCTAAGAGGGTAGGTGCTATTTTTCCTATTTTACTGATAAAACAAAACAAAACAAAACAAAAAAAAAAAAACTGAGGTAGGCAGGGATTAAGCCACTCGCCCAGTTCCACACCACTAGAAAGTATTTGCAGTGGATTTGAATTGAGGTCTTCCTGACTCCAGTCCAGTGCTCTCTTCACTGTACTACTTAACAACCTCAGTAGGGAGAAGAAATCTGTGCTCTATTTTCCAGGGAATCTGGAGGGAGACCTTGTCAGAGGTGGGACGGACATGAGAGACCATCTTTACCAAACCTTTCATTATATATGAAAAAAATGAAACAAAATAAGTGATGAATTAACTCGCTAATGGTCCTATAGGCAGCAGATATCCAACATGGAATTCAAATCCATTTCTCTTGCCTCCAAATCCAAGGGATAAAGGAGGCAGCAGAAGTAGAATTAGGGATCAGGAAAGAGAGAAAGAGTAGTAGTGGTACTTAGGAGTTGGTAGGTTGTAAAGAGAAGTTGAAAAGTTCCATGAGGTTCCAAGTGGCCCCAAAGCTTGTCAGAGAATTTGTGAGTTATTTCTGTGTATACCATAAGAATTTTAGTTCTTTCATAAACCAAAGCACTTTATCTTTAAAACACTATTTTTTTTCTTTTCAAAGGCACATAAAACGCTAGTGAAATGCATCTGGATTTTTTTCTGGATGAAAATTCACAAACTAATTCATAAAATTCACAAACATTTTCTACATGAAAATTCCCAGGCAGTTGGGAAAGATGGCTGTGAATGAACAGCTCTCTGAGTTTGAGTCTTGATTTATATCAACATGAGGGTAGAAAGTATTAGGGGGAAAATACTGATGACTATTCAGATGCCCAGTCTCAAAGGGAATAATCCTGCCTGTAACAATATGATTCTAGATCACCTCAGCCTCCCCTGACAGAGTTTACTAAATTCTCCTCCTGTGGAAACTGATGTTTCCAAAGACTAAAGGCAAAACCCGGAGTGCTGATTTACATAATGAGGTGAAATCTCATAAACTAGGTAGACACAGAGATCAGGATCAAAGTATACTTAAGGCCTTTTTTTATCTCCTGATTTTGTATTTGTAAATCCTTTCTGGGTTACTCCCAACTACTACTTTTGGGTTTTCAGATTGTCTCCAAGAGGGTGATTACTTTGGGTTTATCTTAGCTTGTAAGTGTATATTTCATCTACCATTCCTCATGGGCCCCTACCAGTGTACTTTTTCTTAACAGTAAGCCAGGAAACACAATTAACTTTAAATAAAAGTATTTATTAAGATGGCATAAAAATAGTAGCCACAATATATCTCTCCATAAAACTTGGACACATACTCTTACAAATTTGTATACCCTCCATGAGAAATATAAACATGAACTTAGAATATAATGGTATTAAGATATACAATATGGTCAGTGCAGATAGCTCAAGGCCCTGATATCCTTTATTTCCATGCAGAACCCTCACAAAACTCCATTCCAAGCAAAGTTTTTCTGTTCAGTGGTTTGCTTACCTGGTCTCCCAGGGTTTGTTTCTACTCCAAACATAACTGTTAGTTCCCAGTACTAACTCTCATAAGTTCACAGTTGGCTTTCTTTTCTGTTACTAGATGTTCCACTATTTGAAGTTGCTTTCTTCCTTGAATGACTGCTTCTCTGGAATCATAATTGTCTTCAGTATGTATCTTTCCTCTATCCTTGGAACAGGGTTTTCTACTTGTAGAGGGCTTCAAAGTAACATGGCCAATGGGAAATAGGAAGAGAGAGAAATCTCTTCTATCCAAGAACAATTTTCTTTCAGTGGCCACATTTTTCCTTGATTTCTGACTTCCAGCTTAGAGCTGTCCACAGAGCCAACAATCCAGCCATTTTTTTCCCCAATTGTCCTTTACATTTTTATTTCTCTTATAAGAAAGTAGGGCGTTTCTTTCTTTTTTTTCCTAATTGCATTTGTATCCCTAGTGCCTAGCACAGTGCTTGAAAAATATTAAGTACTAATACTCTAAAAATTGTCTAAAGTCTCTCCCCCTCCTTCCCTCTCTCTTCCCCTCCTCCCTCTCATTATACACACATGTATATATATATACATATATAGTTATATATACTATATAATTCACATTATATATATTATTATCTTAAAATTAGGAACATTAGTAAAAAAAAACTCCAAAAATTATTAAAACATTCCAACGGACTATGTTAATCAATCAACAAACAAGCATTTATTGGCATCTACTATGTACCAGGTACTGTGTTAGACCTTGCAAGTGGCCATAGAGGTAGAGAGGATGGATGAGAAACAAGCAAACAAAAGTGAAAGTGCCCTGCTCTCAAGGAGTTTTCATTCTATGAGAGAAACAAATAATATCTACAAATATGAGTCAATATAAATTAAATACATGCAAGGTAATTTCTCTCCCTCCTCTTCCCTCCCCGCCTCTGTCTCTGTCTGTCTGTCTCTGTGTCTCTATTTGTCTCTATTTTCTCTTCAGTGTGTGTGTGTGTGTGTTTGTATATGTGCATATACATGTATAGTACCAGGGATTAAGGATAGGAGTGCTTTATGCAGGAGATGGGACTGAAACTGAATTGTAAAGGAAGCTAGGGATTCAAAAGGCACAGGGGTGGAGGGGGGGCATTCTAGACATGAAGCAGTCTGTCTTATTGCCCAGAATCAGGAGATCAATCATGATGTATGAAGAAGAGCAGGAAAGCTATTTTAGTTGGACCATAGAGTGAATGAATGGGAGTATGGGTAATAAGACTATAGAGGCAGATTGGAGTCAGCTTTCAAAAGGCTTTTAATGCCAAAATGATGAGTTTATATTTGATATTAAAGGCAATATCACTGGAGACTTAATCTGAAATGATTTGGGTTACTGATGCCTTCTCAATGAATTGTACCACTAAAGATCTCCAGTTACCATGTATGCTTCTTAATATTGTAATTTATCAATTAAACACTTGAGCAAGGAACTGCTGAGTGAAAAATGAAGTCGCCCTTGTATTCAATAAGCTTGCATCTTATAATTCATATTTATAAGCAAATACAAATATGAAAAAATAAAATTAAGGAATTTCTTTTTCTTTTTTTTTTTGGACAGGACTCAGGAATAGCAATAGCAGAAGTGGTAGAATAAGGAAAGGCTTCATGTAGAAAATATTGTTGGAACTGAATTATGAAGGAAATTCTAAGACTTGCAAGAGAAGATAGCACATTCTGGCCATGTGGGCATGGAGATGGAAGATGGATCTTCAGCTTGGTAGGAATATGAAATATGTGAAAGGAAATTATATATAATGTGACTACAAAAGCAGGTTGGAGCCAGGTTGGGAAGGGTTTAAATACAAAGCAGATGAATGATTATTTTTTTGTCCTAAGGAAATAAAAAGCCACTAGATTTTATTGAGCTGGGGAATGGCAAGTGTTTTAGAGATTTAACTTTGGCAATTGTGTGGAGGTTACATTGAGTAGGAGAGGCTTGAGATGGTGATACCAATGTAGAAGCTCTTGCAATAGTCTCAGTTAAAAAAGATGAGGGCTTGAAGTAGGTTGGGCTATATGTAATTTTTTTAAAATAATAGTTTTTATTTTCAAAATATATGCAATATAGTTTTCGACCTTCATTTTTGCAAAACCTTGTGTTCCAATTGCTTTTTCCTCTCTTCTTCCATTCCTCCTCTAGATGACAAGTGATCCAATATATGTTAAACATAAGCAAATCTTCTATACATATTTCCACATTTATCATACTGCACAAGAAAAATCAGATCACAAAGGAAAAAAATATGAGAAAGAAAACGAAAAGCAAGCTAGGAAACATCAACAAAAAATGAAAATACTATGCTGTGATCCACATTTAGTCCCCACAGTCTCTTTCTGGACACAGATGGCTCTTCCCATCACAAGTCTATTGGAATTGACCTGAATCACCTTATTGTTGAAAAGAGCCAAGGCCATCACAGTTAATCATCACATAATCTTGTTGTTGCTGTGTACAATGTTCTCTTGGTTCTACTCACTTCACTTAGCATCAGTTCATGCAAGTCTCTCCAGGCCTCTCTGAAATCGTCCTGCTGGTCGTTTCTTACAGAGCAATAATATTCCATAACATTCATATACCATAATTTATTCAGCCACTCTCCAATTGATGGGCATCCCTTCAGTTTCCAGTTTCTCACCACTACAAAAAGGGCTGCCACAAACATTTTTGCACATGTGGGTCCCTTTCCCTCCTCTAAGATCTCTTTGGGATATAGGCCCAATAGAAACACTGCTGGGTCAAAGGGTATGCCCAGTTTGGTTGCCCTTAGCAGAGTTTCAAATTGCTCTCCAGAATCGTTGGATCAGTTCACAACACCACCAACAATGTATGTCCTGTAAAGTTATCCTTGTTGACTTAAGATTTCAGTATTCATTCTTTTGTAGTATCACCTCCCCTTTATATCTGCTTCCTCCAATCCCTTCCTTCCCTGTGATTGAAGGTACAATTTTTCCTTTTCATATTTCCTGGCTTTGGTATATTATATGGCAGAAAGCATGTTGGACTTCCAATTTTCTGTGGGCTCAAAGTTTGGCTCCAGTTAAGAGACTGGTCAAATAATCTCTCTGAATCTCAATAGATAAAATGAGGGTAATAATCTAGGAACTACTCATCTCATGGAGTTATTGTGAAAAAAATACTCTGAAAACTGTTATATAAAGAGGGGTTATTATCCTGCAAATTTAATATTGACATTTAATATTTAAATATGTCAAAATGTCTCACTGTATAGCACAGACTCTAGAATCACAGAATTTCAGAGTTTGAAAGGGAACCAAGCCGCCATTCATTCTAACCCACACTCAACAGGAATCACCTCAACCGTTAACCCAATAAAGCACCACTCCAGCCTTCGTTTGAACACCTTCCGCTTCTCAAGGCTGCCCATTCCACTGTGGAGAATTAGAATTTTTTTTCTAATATTCAGCTAATAAAGGGAAAGCTTCCCACTAAAAATCATGTTACTTCTCTCTGCTGATTTTGTAATGGCCTGAGACTTCTGAGAAAAAAAAAAGATAATGTAATTAAACAAGTTGAATTTACTAAACACCTGTTAAGCTAGGGATAAAAGACAAAGCCAGCACCTTCCGGGCACTCAAAGAGTTTACAGTATACTGTGGGATAAATAAATACAAAGTATATGCAAAGTAATGGCAAAGTAACTTCAGAGGTTGGGGAGAACACTAATAACTCGGGTGGGGGTGGTTCAGGAGAAGATTTGTGTGGGCTGATCTCCAGAGGGAGTTCATGATTCCAAGAGGTAGAAGAAAGAAGGGAACTTTTCAAGCATGGAAGAGAAGAGGGTAGTGAAGAACTGGTATGAAAAGATACAGAGACGGGAGATGGATTGTTCTCTATTGTTTCTAATGGAGAAAATTACAAATCATATGTCAACTTACTAAAAAAAAAGCTAAAGCTTGAAGGGATAACTAATCTTATTTAATCCCACTCCAATTCTGGGAGATATTGTCATTTTGGTTCCCATTTTACATATGAGGAAACTGAGTCTGAGAGAAATTAAGCACTTTCCTGGATATCAAATAGCTAGGATGTGACTGAGGCAAGACTCATGTCTTTTTGACTCTGGGAAGCTAAGTGGGATAGATTGTCAGACCTAAAGTTAGCAAAACTCATCTCCTCTTCCTGAGTTCAAATCTGACCTTCCTAGCTGTGTGAGCCTGAACAAGACACTTAATCCTGTTTGCCTCAGTTTCCCCATCAGTAAAATGAACTGGAGAGGGAAATGGTAAGCTGCCACAATATCTTTGCCAAGAAAACCCCAAATGAGTTAGGAAGTGTTGGGCCTGATTGAACAATAATTTCCTGACTATAGTGCCATCCACTGTACCACCTAACTGCCTATAATAAAACTCTTGAAAACTACACATTCCCCAAATCTCTGGAGAATTCAGGTCAAAAATATTTATTTTTGACCTGAATTTTCCAGATAATTGCCTACTTCTTTCCATTACATCACATGTATGTGAATCAGTGAGTTAACTAAGGCGTCCATGGTCCAAATAAAAAGAATATTCAACATCAATTTGTTCTTAAGTAAGAAAGCTACATCCTTTCCCAGATAAGGATTCTCAACAAAGAAAGATTTCCCTTGACTTTTGTAAGATCTATCTCCAGGGTGGAATTTGGACATCTTCTAGTCCAATTTTTTTACATTACAGATTAGGAAACTGAGGTTTAGTGAATGTCTCTGTGCTGGGATTTGAACTCAGGTCCTTAGATTAAAAAAATAAAATCTAATGGCCTCTTCCCTATTCTTCATCTTTGTTTTTTTCCTTCTGCTTCACTTAGGAGCAGAAAATAATTCTTCACAACTACTTTCAGTGAGAAAACTCCCTTGCTGAATTCCCACTCCCCCGACTTGAGCCCTCCCTCTCCTCTTGTCTTTGTCAAGACTGAAGGTCATTAGACTTGTTTTTAGCCCGTTCCAAGCTCATTTGACGTTCTCTCCTGCCCTTATTTTGGCTAAGTCAGGCCAATGGCTTTCCATGGGCCGCTCCTCCAAAGCCTCCCTGGGTAGATGATGGCTTGTTGTGCTTGGCAGTCTCCAAGAACACGTGAGCCATTGTCTGCAGGTGATTCATGGTGAGGAAATTAGTTCTGAACCCTGCCCGTGATTGTGGTTGATTAAAGTCCAAGAGTCCCCACAGTCTGTTCACTAGCACTCTGTGTCAACTGAAGTATTTCTTTAATAAAAGGAGCCGAAAGCGAATGTGTTCAGAACGGGGAATTTACGTGAACATACATTTGCATCTTTTGAAAGGCCGGGCCAAGCCAGCCCAATTTTCTTGAAGTTTTTTTCTCCCCTAAACACTTGGCATGAAAGCCATTCTCAAAGTGTCTGACCGAATGAATCACATTTTACAAATAAATATCTGTCAAAGGGGGCGATTATTCCAGGTTCTGTCATTAGAAGGTAAAATAAAGCTGTAAATAGGATACATCTGCAGGCAAGTGCTACAGAAATGTCAGCTTCGTTCTCGAGTTACTTGTCCTTTTAAGAATCTCGTCTAATTGGTGGCTTGATTTCACCCCCCCTTCCCTCCCATGCCCGGGCTCCTGACCAAAAGGATCTGACCAAAGTGAGAAAAAAAGTCCCCTGAAATCAATGAAGGGGAGGGGGTGTGAATAAAAGCAAAAATGAGAGATGGAAGAGAGGGGCTAGGAAAGACATCCTTTCTTTTTCTTTTTTCATTTTCTTTTTTCTTTAAAAAAATGTACTACCATGTGTAACCACAAGGAACTGAAGGACCACCCATTTTCTGAACGGAAACATCAAAACAGCAGAGTTATTAAAGACCTCTAGGAGACATAGAATCCTAAAATGTTAATGAGAGGGGACTTTTGAGATGGCTCATGGATTTGGACCTGAGTAGAAACATAGAAGTTATTATTATCGTTTTGGTTCCCATTTTACAGATGCAGATTCAGAAATACAGCTCAGTAAGGTTATGGCCAGCCTAAAGTTGCTTAGTGAGTACATAAAGAGCTGAGATTTGAACTCAAGTCTTGGGACTCTGAATTAACACCCTTCCCCTATACCTATATTCTTGGTCATTTCCTCTAAAATATACATAGAGTCTACCCTATGCATGGATGTCTCTCTCAGCTCTTCTAATATACCAAGGGTATCAAAGGAGCACTATGACAGTCTACTTATCATCGCAAGCCCTTGCCACAAACTACTCCATCTTCTCACATAGCACATGTTTCCTTGATAGCATTATTTACTCCTGTTTTTTGGAATCCCCCATTGACCATGTATTGCAGTCTACTTATATCCATGTTATAGCTGTCCATTTCTCTCTTGATGATATTCATTTTAATTGGTATATTTCTTAATGTCATAATCTTTGATATAGAATATTGTTATTCACATATTTCAGTTGTGTCCAACTTTTTGTGTTTGGAGTTTTCTTGATAAAGAACCTGGAATGGTTTCCCATTTTTTTCTTTTTCTTTTTTTTTATCTTAATAAGCTTTTTATTTGCAAAACATATGAGTGACTTTTCAACATTGACCTTTGCAAAAAAAAAACTTTTTTTTTTCCAAAGCTTTTCCTTTCCCTCCCCCCGCCCCCCACCCCTAGATGACAGGTAATCTAATACATGCTAGATAGGATAAATTATATGACAAATACAATACATGTATACATATCTATACAGTTATCTTACTGCACAAGAAACATCAGATCTATAAAGAGAAGAAGAAAAAAAAAACAACCTAAGAAGGAAAACAGAATGCATGGAAATATTCACAGAAAGCGTTAAAATGCTGTGTTGTGGTTCACTCTCAGTTCCCACAGGCCTCTCTCTGGATGTATATGACTATCTTCATTGCAGCACAACTGGTTTGAATCACATCATTGTTGAAGAGAACCATGTCCATCAAAATTGATCATCGTATAGTCTTGTTGCTGTGTATAATGTTCTCCTGGTTCTGCTGATTTCACTCAGCATCAGTTCATGCAAGTCTCTCCAGTCCTCTCTGAAAACTTCCTGTTGGTCATTTCTTACAGAACAATAATATTCCATAACATTCATATACCATAATTTATTCAGCCATTCTCCAATTGATGGGCATCTTTTCAATTTCCAGTTTCTTGCCACTACAAAAAGGGCTGCCACAAACATTTTTGCACATGTGGGGCCCTTTCCCTCCTTAAAAATCTCTTTGGGATATAGGCCCAGTAGAAACACTGCTGGGTCAAAGGGTATGCACTGTTTGATAACTCTTTGAGCATAGCTCCAAATTGCTCTCCAGAATGGTTGGATCCGTTCACAGTTCCACCAACAATGTATCAGTGTCCCAGTTTTCCCACATCCCCTCCAACAGCTATCATTATCATTTCCTGTCATTTTAGCCAATCTGACAGGTGTGTAGTGGTATCTCAGAGTTGTCTTAATTTGCATTTCTCTGATCAATAGTGACTTGGAGCACCTTTTCATGTGACCGGAAATAGTTTCAATTTCTTCATCTGAAAATTGTCTGTTCATATCTTTTGACCATTTGTCAATTGGAGAATGGCTTGAATTCTTATATATTTGAGTCAATTCTCTATATATTTTAGAAATGAGGCCTTTATCAGAACCTTTGGATGTAAAAATATTTTCCCAGTTTACTGCTACCCTTCTAATCTTGTCTGCATTCATTTTGTTTGTACAAAAACTTTTCAACTTGATATAGTCAAACTTATCTATTTTGTGATTAATGATGACCTCTAGTTCTTCTTTGGTCACAAATTCCTTCCCCCTCCACAGGTCTGAGAGGTAAACCATCCTACATTGTTCTAATTTGTTTATAATATCATTCTTTATGCCTAGATCATGAATCCATTTTGACCTTATCTTGGTATATGGTGTTAGGTGTGGGTCAATGCCTAATTTCTTCCAGACTAGTTTCCAATTATCCCAGCAGTTTTTGTCAAATAGTGAGTTTTTATCCCAAAAACTGGGGTCTTTGGGTTTATCGAACACTAGATTACAATTGTCATTGAGTATTTTATTCTGTAAACCTAACCTATTCCACTGATCCACTACTCTATTTCTTATCCAGTACCAAATGGTTTTGGTGACCACTGCTTTATAATATAGTTTTAGATCTGGTGCAGCTAGGCCACCCTCATTTCCATTTTTTTTCATTAATTCCCTTGAAATTCGTGACCTTTTGTTTTTCCAGATGAATTTTGTCGTTATTTTTTCTAGTTCAGTTAAATAATCTCTTGGGAGTTTGATTGGTATAGCACTAAATAGATAGATTAGTTTAGGTAGTATTGCCATCTTTATTATATTCGCTCGACCTATCCAAGAGCACTTGATGTTTTTCCAATTGTTTAGATCTGACTTTATTTGTGTGGAGAGTGTTTTGTAGTTTTGCTCATATAGATCCTGACTTTCCCTTGGCAGATATATTCCCAAATATTTTATACTATCGATAGTTATTTTGAATGGAATTTCTCTTTGTATCTCTTGCTGTTGCATTTTGTTGGTGATGTATAAAAATGCTGATGATTTATGTGGATTTATTTTGTATCCTGCAACTTTGCTAAAGTTGTGGATTAATTCTAATAGTTTTTT